>ML103954.1:0-66081 GCA_003697995.1 Taxidea taxus jeffersonii
CACATGCACACACACGCACACACATGCACACACACATGCACACACGCACACACACATGCACACACACAGGCACACACACAGGCACACACACATGCACACACACATGCACACACACATGCACACGCACATGCACACACATGCACACACACGCACACGCGCGCACACGCACACACACATGCACACACACATGCACACACGTGCACACACACATGCACACACACAGGCACACACACGCACACACACATGCACACGCACGCACACACACATGCACACACACATGCACACACACGCACACACACGCACACACACGCACACACAGGCACACACACGCACACACACGCACACACACGCACACACACATGCACACACGCACACACACGCACACACACATGCACACACACATGCACACACACATGCACACACACGCACACACACGCACACACACATGCACACACACGCTCACACACACACGCACACACAGCCCTGCCATGCCTGGCACAGGGAGGTTTCAAGAAATGAAAACTGGTTAACATCACATGCAATTGTGGGGCTGATTCTAGAACGGAGCCCTTAGAGACATTTCTGCTATAAATGCCATTTCCTCGCCCTTCCTCTGGCACAGAGAGGTGGGGTAGCCATCTCACTGCCCACGCTACCTTCCTGGGAGCCAGGGCCTCGCATCTGTGGATTTCCACACTCCATCACTCCTGCTCGGCCTCGCTGCCCCATTCAACCCACAGCTCGTCCTGAAGTGTGGGAGCTGCTGGCCAAGGCAACACCGATGGTCAACAGCCTCACTGTTGGTTAAGGAAAGGGCCTCAGAACTCAAGGCAAGCTGCCCAGGCCTCCCCCACCTGGGGTCCCGTGCCAGCCAGAGGCCCTGTGGCACTCCACTCCACAAGGATGAAGGGCAGGGAGCTTTCCTTCCACAAGTCAGATCTTGGTGCTGTCTTGCCTCCTGATCCTAGAAAGTACCCAGTGCGCTGAGCTGCAGGGTGCACCAAGATCCCTCGAGAGCAGCAGAGATGTTGCAAGAAGCATCTCTTAAACCCACAGTTCTTGGGGGGCTGATCCTCTTCTCTGACTTGGTGGTGTTGGCCTTCATGACCACAGTCTGGGCTGTGTGTGCACGGCACGGCCGCTCAGAAACACGGCAAACTCCTTGGTTCTCAGCTCTGCCCTCCCCCCAGGGTGATCCCTGCCAGCAATTTGGAGGGGGGGCAGGTCCAGGAACTGCCTCTCCCCCATCCTGGTCACTTCCCAACTGAGGCTAAGCACTGCCTTCTAGCAGAGGTCCTCTGGGCTGCCAGTTAAGTGGTGAAGGAGACGTGGTTCAGGGACGGGGACAGGACACCCAGGGCACACAGTGCCAGGAAGGGGTCTCATAAGGTTTCATGTGAACGTGAATGGTGCTTGAACCTATGGAGATGGATGCTGGAGCCATCTCGGCAGACTTTGGATCGTGACATCCTCATGTCACCTACTGGTGCCAGGAATATCGAGGGGAGGGCCCATCATTCCAATTACCCAGTCAGCACGGTTTGGTGCCCTCGGGTCATCTGGAGTGTAAATCTGCCGCCCTCGCGCTCCAAGCTGCCCTGGGCGCGCAGCAGGTGGCGAGGACCCCCAGTACTGCGGACCGAGGCTGGCGGGCCGCATGGGAGGCGCTCGGCAAGGCCCCCAGAGCCCAGAAACCTAGTTACCTGCAGGAAGGGAGTCTTTGGAACACAAACTGCACGGTAACAAGAGTCTGGGCCAACCCCATTCTGGAAGATAACACTCACATCTGGATTAAATGTCTTGTCTGACAATGTGGATGTGGCATGAAATGTCCTCCTGGCACGGCTGGGGAGGAGCCCAGAGATGCCCAGTGGTTCCAGCCCTGAGGACATGGAGTCCCGCCCAACGGCCATCTGTCCCCTCCCTGTCCCCATCCTGGGAGGCTGCTGGGGTGGCGTCTTGCCTTGTCCGTGGTCCTGAGGATGCTGAGACCACACCCGGGGCTCGGACTCCCGGACGTGGGACCTGACCGTGGTGATGAGGCCCGTGTCCCGCACGTGCTTGTGGGACACACATGTCACCATCCTGCTGAGGCCCCTTGTGCTCGGCTGGGCCCGATTTCTCTCTTCCCCAGAGGACAACACTCAGGATAACACAAACTGAACTCATTTCATTTGAGGCCTCCCTTGATACACACGGAGACGACCCGCAGGTACAGAGTGGGGAACATCGGCCTGCGTGTGTCCGGAGCCCTGGGTGGGGAGCTGAGAGCCGCTCTTCATCCTTCTCTCATTCTCCCCTGGGTGGGTCAGGTCCCTGCAGGCGGAACCTTCCCACCCAACTGGGAACTGGGTCCAACTGGGGCTGGGACAAGGGAATGGGGAGGTGTGGGGGTGGGGGGCTGGTGCCACCCCAGCCCAGCTCACCTCCCTCCAGTTCCTGCAAGCTGCTCCCGCGGGAGGGCTGAGCACCCAAGAGCTGAGAGCCTGCTGGACAGGCAAGACACACGTGTGATCGGTGACCAGGGAGCACCACGGCCAAGAGGGAAAACAAGAAGTTAGCCGGCAGCTGCTCTCTGAGCAGGGCTGGGACACAGGGTGTGAAAGATGTCATGGACGGGGACCACAGGCGGTACAGAAGGAGACACCCTACTCCCCAGTACCCACTGGGGCTCCCACACCCCACCTGCAGTCCCGAGTGAGGACGGTTTGGGGGACAGAACGTGATGGCCACTGACTCAGAGACTCCCCCGGGAGAAAGGAGAGCTTCGGGCCTGGACGAGATTCAAGAGGCAACAGGGCAAGACCGCTGTGGTCTCTACACCAACCCCGGGAGCAGGACTGGGCCCTGAGCAACTGAAACTTGTCCCTTTCTCAAGGTCTGGCCCAAGGAGGAGTTTGACAAGTGTGTCCGGGACGAGTGAACAAGGACAACGGGAAGGACTTCTGACCGCCACCCTCCCCTACTGGCCGGTGGGGAGAGTCGGATGACCAGCTCCATGGGGTGATTCTGCTTCACAGTCTTTAATCAGTTTTATTGAAGCATGATTTACATACAGTTAAAGTCACCTATTTTAAGTGCAATTCAGTGAGTTTTGAGAAGTGTATATATTTTTTTTAACCACCGCCACAATCCCGATACAGAACAAACCTTTCCCCACAAATGCGTTCCCTTCTTTGGCATCACACTGGTCCCCTAACCCTCCCCTAAGGCAACCACCGCTTTCTATCACCGTAATTTTGGCTTTCCCCACGTTTTACAGATCCGTGCTAATCTGGCAGGCAGTCCTCGTGTCTGGTTTGTTTTCACCCAGCACACAGCGCCTTCCCGAGGCTCACCCGTGCCGACGTGCGTGTCTGTAGTTATTCCTTTTATTGCTCAAGAGTGCCGGCCCCGGAGGGATAGTCCGTGGCTGGTCTCTCCTCCGTGGGTGGGCACACTTGGTTTCTTTCCAGCTTGAGCTGTTACAAAAATCTCCTCCGTGGACATTTGTGTACAAGTCTTTGCACGGAGAGAGATTTTCACTGATCTTGAGCAAACACTGAGAAGTAGGATTGCTGGGACATGTGCTGACTGTGTATTTAACTTTATTTTTAAAAAAGGAGTACAAACTCTTCCCTGAAGCTCTGCATATTACACTCCCGGCAGCAACGCATGCAAGGCTCCCTCCCTTCGCATCCGGTCCGTCTTTGTCACCGCGACCCTCCCAGAGTGTGAAAGCGTATCTCCGCGTGGCCGCAGCCTTCCTGTCCCTGAATGAACCAGCGCGAGCATTCCACACATCCACTGGTGTGTCTTCTTTGCTACAGTGTCTGTTCTAAACTTTGCCCTTCCTCTGTGAGGCTTTTGTCTTGCTGCTGAGTCCTAACATTTCTTCCCATAGTGTAGCTACACCTTCCTCAGACGCGTTGTGCAATTATTTTCTTCCTGTATGCAACTGGCCACTTTATTTTCTCACCACATCTTTTGAAAAGCAATTTTTTAAAATTTCTGTGAGGTCAAATTTTTCTATTTTTATTCTCTTAACATTTGTCCTTTCTGTGTCCTAAGAAATGAAACTTTGTCCACCCCCAAGGTCACAAAAAATTGTCACCAATGCTTTCGTAAGAGCTTTTATATATTTACATATATATATAAACTTATATATAAATATATATTTAATATATTTATATTATATTTATATATTTATATTTATAAAATATTTATATATAATATATTTATATAATTTATATATATATAACGGAGGCCCGTTAGGCATGCACGCACACGCATTCTAGCACATTTGCTGAGAAGCCCATCCCTCCCTGCTCTCACTGCCTGGGAAAATTTGCCGAAAAGCAACTCAGCATGTACCTGTGCGTGTCCATGCGGCCACACACACACTCTGCCCTTTGCCATTTGGCTCTGTCCGTGAGCTGCCATCGCCCTGGACCTGGAGCTTTATGCCGTAAACTTGCCATCAGGTGGTATGATTCCTCCTTGCTTTACTTTGTCCTGAAGTTTTTGGAAGTCCTCCGAATTTCCACATAAACTTTAGGAAATGAAGCCTTCTGGGATTTTAACTGAGCTTGTGTGAATCTACAGATCAGTTTGGGAGAGACTGACAACGTAACAACACTGAACTTTCTATGATGTGAACGTGGTGTCCATTCTCCATTTATGTAGGACTTCTGTGATTTCCACCAGGATTAATTTCTTGTTTTCAGCTACAAATCATGCATGTACCTTCTTCAATCCATTCTTAAGTATTTCCTGTTCTGGGGGTACATGGGTGGGTATGTGGGGGTTTAATGTAAACATCTTTTTTATTCACTTTATTTCACTTTTTGTATTCTCTAGAAAATAGTATCCCTAAAGTTTAATTTATAATTACTTATTTATAAAATACTGTAAACATCTTTTTTATTCACTTTATTTCACTTTTTGTATTCTCTAGAAAATAATATCCCTAAAGTTTAATTTATAATTACTTATTTATAAAATACAAAAATACAATTAATTTTTTATAGGTAGATCTTGTATCCTGTGACCTTGCTAAATTCACTCATTAATTTTAGTAGCTTTTTTTGCTAGATGCATTAAGATTTCTTTTTAAAAGTCATGTATTCTGTGAGTAAAGAGAGTTGTAGTCCTTGCTTTCCAAAGTAAGTGACTTTCATATTTTATTTCATTTTATTTCATCCTCCCCTCATTATATTAGCAATTTGGGGTCAGGGGGTGGAATCAGTCTTTTACCGTGAAGGATGATACTGGCTGTAGGTTTTTTCAGAGACTGTTAATTGGGTCAAAGAAGGTCCCTTCTATTTCTAGGTTTCTAGGAGTATTTCTTATGCATGGATGTTGAGTTTTGCCAAATGTGTTTTCGGTATCTTTTAAGATGATCATACGGGTTTCATTTTCCCTCTGTAATTACGGTGGATTAACTTGATTAATTTTTTAGTACTAAATCATCCTTAAATTTATGGAATGAAATTCACTTGATCAGGCTGAAATGTCTTTTGATATAAGGCAGGCTTCAACTTGTTATTATTCTGTAGAGGATTTTGTACACATGCTCATGAGGAAGATTCCTCTGTAGTTTTACTTTCTTACAAGGAAGTATGACTTATAAGAAAGTGAAGATACAAACCAATCTTCCTCATGAGCATATACCATTCATTCTGATTTTGGTATTAGAGTAACACCAGCCTCATAAATGGGGTTGGACATATTTCTTCCTGTTCTTTTTTATCTCTTCTGTGATTTCTTTCTTGATACCCCCACACACAACAAGAACATGTAATTTCTAAAAATCTGGGGATTTTCCCAAATGTACTTCAGGCACTGAGTACTTGTACAATCCGCTTGCGTTAGAAAACATGCTATGTACTTCCGCAGTCCTCTGAAATTTATTGAGAACTTTGTGGCTCGGACGCAGAGCGTCAGCCCCAGTGTTACTGGCTCCAGAGGCGAACCGCGCTCCTCTCTTCCCAACGCAGCTTAAGCGACATCGTGTTGGTAGCTCGAAATTAGCCCCGGCGGGGACAGAGCACCACGGAACCTGGCCAGCCCTATGCGGCAGGGCTTCAGGGATGCAGTTGTCCCCACACTGTCGCCCGCACGCCACGATTCTTCCTCTTGAACAGTCTGTGCACCTTCACTAGCTCTGCATCTCTCTGCACAAACATGAAAATGAACCTGAGCTCCCGGAGCCTGACTCTCACTCAGCACCGCAGGGTTCACTGTGTGTAGCCTCTTCTCCTACTTACATGCATTTTCCTGTCTCACGCTGAGGAACACGGCTTCCTTTACCTACAGCTTATCTGCTCGTTCGTCCAACCCTGGCACACATGAGAACAGGCTCAGACTCGCTTGGCCACACCCACGTGAGACACGAATGTGCCCGTCAGAGCACAGGGGGTACACCTGGCTCTTTCCAGCTTGACATTTACAGGATCCGGGGCAAACACCGAAGTGACGGAGCTGACTTCCCGCCCCCCGCACTACCCTCAGGGTGGACATGCGACACATTCATAATACGGGTAGACACATGTGTCACAGTCTGCATTCCGTCCTGGGGTCCCCAGGATCTAGGTCGATCATCTACCATTGCACAAGCTCAGTGTTTGCGGTGCACTGTCTTTGGGTTTAAAGTACACCCAGGAGAGTTACCACTTCTGATGTTCCTCATTCTTTCTGAAAGATCCAATTTTCTACCCAGTGGCATTTCCTTTCAGACTGAATAACTTAGGTCAGCATTTCTTACAGCAAAGGTCTCCTGGCAGCAAATTCTTTCAGTTTCCTCTGTCGGAAGACGTCTTTATTTTACCTTAATTTTGCAGGATGTTTTCACTGGATGATGTTGGAAGAAGAAAGCAGTGGATTGGGTTTATTCTTTGCCTTCAGCACTTTACACACGCTGCCCTGCGTCCTCGTCCCACACTGTTGGTGAGGGGAGCCAGCCGCTGATTACATCACACCTCCTCTGTGACGTGCAGTTTTTCTCTCCTCGCTTGCAAGACGCGCTCTTCATCTCGTTTCAACAGTCTGATATGACGCGCTTCGGCGCGGGCTTCTGTGTGTGTGCGCCCCCCCCCCCGGCATTCATTTAGAAACTCTGTTTTACATCAGATGTAGGATATGTGGACTTTACATCTTCAATGAATCTTTTAATATTTGTGTCTCATTCTCTCTGTTCTCTTCTTCTGGCAATCCAGTTATATGTATGGGGAAATTTTTGCTTCATTCTCTAAAAAGACAGAAAACTGCTCTGCCTGTGAATAATTTCTGTTGATGTCTTCAAGCTCACTTGTTCCATCTTGTCTCATCCATTGGGCTGTTATGCTCATCTCCTGAATATTTCTTTTAACTAGACTTTCTAGTTCTCTGCAGAGCTTTCCTTTAATTATACAAAATTATACTTCAATTATACTTCGAGAAAAATAAATAAATTTTCTAAAATAATAATTATCATGAAAGAAGCCCCAGTTTTGGGAGGAGCACACTTTTGTGAGTTCTACCTCCAGGATCCCTAGCTACCAGATTCTCACCATGAAGAGGGGAGGAAAAGCCCCTCCTGCCTCCCACAGGGGAAGGGAAAGCCATCCATTCTGAAGTACGCCCAGGACATTCTGTTTTTCTTAAGAGGCTTGAGCTTAGGGAAAACTGCTTTAGCTGAGCCTAACCTAATTCCACCAAAGCCTAGCCAACCTGGGGAAAAGAAAATACCCAATGCAGGGCTGGGCCCCAATCACAGGACTACAGAACACCTCCCTCCCCAGCCTCAACGTCCCATCGACAGCATTCCTCTGTAACAAGAGGTTACACATAAAGGAATTGAAAGCCCCAGACCCTGCTTTAAAAATCTCCAGGGAAACCCAAAGAGAACAGAGAAGTCAAGAACAAGGACACCAGAGGAAACCTGGTCTCTGACACCACAGCTGTAGCAAACACGGAGGGGTCCGACTCCTAGCCAGGTAAACACAAACCACACACTACCTGGATTCCCCTTACCCACCACGTCATGCCTGGCTTTCCAAAAACACTACAAGGCTTACCAAGTGGCAAAATACAGACCAAAGAGACAAACTAAGCATCAGAAGCAGACCTGGATGTCACAAAGGTCTGGAATATCACCAGAAACTTAAAATAACTATTATTCATGTGCTAAGAACTCTACCGAAAAGTGGTCAGCAAGCAGGAACAGAGAGGTGATGTAAGCAAAGCCAGAGCAGTTAAGAAAGAGTCAAAAGGAAATGCTGAAAATAAAAAACAATGTAACAGAAATGAAGAATGCCTCTCATGGGCTCATCAGACTGGACATGGCCAGGGAAAGAATCAGTAAGTATGAAGATCCATCAATAGAAACTTCTAAAACTAAAAGGCAGAGAGAAAAAAGAATGGAAAAGATTAAACAGAGGTCAAAGGACTGTGAGATAATTACAAAAGGGTAACATTTTTATAACGGGGACACCTGAGTACGAAGAGAGAAAGAACGAGATCCATAACTGAGGGTGATGGTGGAGAATTTTCCAAAATCAAAGAGACACCAAACCCCAGATCTGAGAATCTCGAACACCAGCCAGATGATAAGTACCCCAAATCAATAGAAACTCAGATCTACACAAAGAAAGGAAGAGTGTTACATAAGTAATAGATGAAGGTAAAAAAATTAAAATGTGTTTTACACATTTAGAATAATTATGATACGGTCATGACAGTTTGTCTATGCCAGATTCTAGTTAAATTACTTGGTTTTCCTGTTTCTTGAGAATGTATTCCATTTTCTTGTTTTTTTCGTATATCTTGTAATTTTGGATTGCATTTTGGACATCATGAGTGTGAAGATATCAAGATCCTGGAACCACACCTCTCCTTTTCTCAGCAGGTCATTACCTGGCTCCGTCTGAACTTCAAACTCTCTCCCAGGAGATTTAGCTGTTGATTTAGCTGAGCTGCAGCGAGTCTGTTCTGCACTCCTGTGCGAGGCGCAATCACAGATGCCGGCAGACAGCCTTGGGGGCCCCTCCCCAGCTCTTCCTTATGACAATCCCCCTGTCCCTGAGGTGTTTGTAATTCTCAGTCTGACCTTTCCGGTTCCCAGGGCCAGAAGATCAGAGGTTCTCCAGGTGACACGGCTGCCTTGCACCTGTGTGCCTGCCACATAAGCAGAGGCTAAGCCTCGGTGGCAGAGACCAGTCATCTGATCCCGCTTCTCTACTCCTGCAGCAGGCGGCCCTTCCCTCTAGACTCAACAGAGTCTCAACTTCTATCCACTCCCCAGCACATCCAGACATAACCTGCTTTGTGTCATGTCCCGGGGTATGGTTGCTCTCTGAAGGGGAATGCTATCTGCTAGGTTCTTAGTCCACCATGCTGAGGAGCAGAAGCCCAACCTCATTTTTGAAAGATGTCTTCATTGCGTATAAAATCCCCAGTTGAGTCAACTTCTCTTTCAGTATTTAAAGGTATCACTCCATTCTCTCCTCCCTCGCAGTGCTTCTGATCGAAAGCATGTGACCATTCTCATCTTGATGTGCGACTTATGTAATTACATGGTATGTGCCTCTATTTCTCTTATATAAGCTGCTTTTATATTTCTTCTTTTCAGCAGCTTGTGACCTGGTGTGGTTTTATGTTTCTGCTGCTGGAGATCTGATGAGCTCCCAGAATCTGCGAGTTTATAGTTTTCATCAAATTTCAAAGTTTTTTTCAGCTATTATGTCTTCAGATCATTTATTCACCCCTTCCTCTCTACTCTCCATGGACAGGATTCAAATTACAATTATTCTAGACCACTTGATATTCTCTCACATGTTCTGGTGCTTTCTTTATTTTCCCATCTTCTCCCTGTGATTCATTTTGCTTAGTTTCTATGGCTACCTCTTCAAGCCCACTAATGCATGTGCGTGTGTGCACACGCCGTCTAATGCCCTTATCGGCTAATTCCATAATCTCCGTCATTTCTGAGAATGTTTCCATCAATAGCGTTTTCTCCCAGTTATGGGTTTCATTTTCATGCTTATTTGCATAATTGGTATTTTGGTTGGATGCCAGGCATTGTGAATTCTAATGTCATTGGGTGCTGTATTGCCTTAAGGAGTGTTGAAATTTGGTCTAGCACACAGTAATATTACTTGAAATCAGAGTGATTATTTTTAAGTCGAAGCTTTTTTGCAGAGTCCGGAACAGCCTTTCATTGAGAGCTGACTTATCTTAACTTCTAAGGCAATATTCCTCTGGGGACTCTACCCAATGTCCCATGTACTAGTAGGCTTCTCCAATCTTGTTGGTGGGGACATGAAATTTCCTGTATCTGTGTGACTTTCAGGAATTTCTTGTCCTAATGCTTTTCAGTGCTCTTTGCTTGGCCCTGCGAAGATGTGCCCCCACACGGTCGCATATGAACATGGAGGCAAAGCCCCCAGAGGACCCCTGCAGACTCAGAAGTTCTGTGTTGCTGGTCTGCACCACGAATCCTGATGGCTCTGTCTCTCAGAGCTACAGTCTCTGCGTCCCCATCTTGGCAAGGCTGCTGGGCTCAGCCCGGTATTCCCTTTTCTGCACGTCAGGCCGGAAGCATCTAAGCAGTAAGGTGTGGAGCAGTACAGCTAACTTTGTTCATTTCCCTTCCTTCAGGTATTATGTTGGCCCTGTGCTGTTTAAAGCTAAAAATGATTGTTTTGCTTATCTTGTATCATTTTCTAGTAACTCAGGGCACTAGTTTACAAACTAGAAGAAGCCGTCCTCGGTGGGTTTGTTTTCCACAGCGGAATAAATCAGCAATTCTGGAAAGTCTCTCTGTATTTGTAGGACTGAGCCACACGCCAATACCATGATGACATGAGGTACTAAGTCCCTGTCATCAAAGGAAGACATAAGCCTGAGATGCAGGAGCTGGGGATACTCCCACTGTGCAGGACTGCACCTGGAGGTGTGAGTTCTGGCTCCTGGCTTTAGAGACATCAAAGCAGGTACAAGCAGAAACAGATAGAAGATGGACCCAGACAAGGGTATGTTTCTTGGCTTTGGCAGCTGAGAGGCCCAGAATCAAGGACACTCATCAGCAGTGAGATCACCCAGCATACAGATCTTTGTTTCTAAATACGGTTTCCCACAAACAGGCTAAATTCAATAAGTAACAGATTCCTAGGCTGGGCCAGGGAAAATATAAGCTAAGCCTGCAACATATTTTTATGCCAAAAAAATTAAGGAATAGGTCAAAAAGCATCAGGAACTAGTCAGTGCTCAAAGGAACGGGCTTGAGGGGCTTCTGCTGAGTACACGTGAGGTCATCTGAGCACCGAAATCAATAATAATATTAAAATATTTCAAGCCATTTAATTTTTAAAAATAGGTGTTAAAATCCATTATTGTCCTACCAACACCACTATAGTAAATATTATGTTAACATTATACAATGATGGACTCCTAGACTCTCAGTAAAATACGGGGAGAAGAACGGCTAATAACGTAAATAGGCCAAGGTATTAAATATTAACGAATCTGGGACTTCTTTTAAAAAATTAGTGAAATGGGAATTCTTTGTACTACTCTTGCAACCCTTTTTTAAATTTGAAATTACTTCAAAATTAAACGTTAAAGCCATTTAGATAATTAAATGGAGTCCTCGTCGGTAAGCTAATTGAAGGGAGAACACCACACTCTCAACCTGAAGGCATTTCTGTAGGGGTGCAGCTGTGGTTAAGTCCGTGTCCTTGATTCCTCATGGGGTGCACCAAGGTCACCTCTCTCCCACAAGAGTGGCCCCCAGTCCTCAGGGCTCTGGGGACGCCGGGGCCTGGGCAGGGGGCCATCACCTTGCAGTAGGGGGGTCAGTTAGGGGTCCCCAGGCCTAGGGTCCCATGCGCAGAAGCGAAGTGTGCAAGTCACGTAGGGCTGCGTCTCCATGGGCGATCACAGAGATCGCAGAAAATGTCGCAGTGAGGTGTGGGGTGTGCTTCTGTGGCAAGGCCTGCGTGACAGTTTTCAGATGCTGTAACAGCTCTGCGGGGACTTCTTACATTTCCAGCTGTCCCTCCCGGAGGCTTCTCGCGTCTCACGGGCTCGTGAGGGTGTTCACGAGGTTTTACGATCAAACCTGTATTTTATTCACGACACTTGGACTACATGTGCCCTCATTCCAAGTCTCCTGTATTTAAATAAGACTTGGAATGAGGGCACATGTAGTCCAAGTGTCGTGAATAAACATGGATGGAACTAGAGCGTATTATGCTTAGCGAAATAAGTCAACTGGAGAAAGACAACTATCACATGATCTCCGTGATATGAGGAAGTGGAGATGCAACGGGGGTGGGAGTTAAGGTGGTAGGAAAAGTAAAAATGAAACAAGATGGGATTGGGAGGGAGACAAACCAAAAGAGACTCTTAATGTCATAAAACAAACTGAGGGGGGTGGGGGAGAGGGGTGGTGGGAGAGGGTGGTGGAGTTACATTATATGTTCAAATAAAGCTTAAATAAAAAATAAATAAATAAATAAATACAGGACTGTCTCTATCAGTTGCGAAAGGACTTCTTGTAAATACCTCTCTTTGATGTTTCCAGACTCCGGCCGGACTCGGTGTTGGGGAGGGAGACCGTGCAGAAAAGACACTATCTGCTTTGATTGCGATCCGTCTGTGAAAGCCCAGTGAGTGTTTCATTTATAACAGAACCAGGAGAGTTGCCATTCGAGTGTTCACACCTGCAAGAACGGGCCAGAGCATGGCGGGTTCCATCTGCCTGTGGCCGGGAAGATACCCTCTGGTTTGGGGCGCGGGAGAGGACTGCTAGGGCCGGGAATCGGCTGGTCCTTGAGATGCCAGCCGAGGCTTGGGAGACACAAATCCCCCAGGGCCTTCTGGAGAAAACCAGATCCTTCTAGGGAGTCCATAGCTGTGAACGGCATGAGGACAGGACCAAATGGAGCCCAGCAATGTGACGGTGACTCAGGGGAACCCAGAAAAGCCACGGGGAGCAGCCCGTGTAGAAGACGCCCTCGAGCAGATGGGGCCCTCCGGGTGGGTGTCCTGCTGTGTTACGGGATGGCACGTGTGCCCACCTATGGGCTCCATATGCCAGCAGTGTCCTCAGTCCTACGACGACCAGCGGCACCGGCTCATTCCTGGCACCGCCAGACAGGGCTGCTAACCAACAGCCTGCTTATGAGTGATTTGGGACAAGCAATGACATCCCAGCCACCGTGAAAGCAGACTTTCTGTCCATTAGATGCTGACTGCACCCTGGTCATCCGAGGGGCCTCTTCAGTGAGTCGCCTGCCTGTCAGGAGAGGAGCTCGGTTTTCTTAAGGGTCTGTCCTAAGTCTTCTACCCGGTTCTACTGCACACTATGGAGATTGTCACAGAGGCCTCAGGCTCCTCAGGGAGGAAAGTACAGAAGGAAACCAGTGAGCTTCAGGGCCACGGTCCTGCACAGGGACACGGAGCCCATCCAGTTCCTGATCAGGAGCGGCCAAGCCCGTGACCACGGCCCCATTATCTCTGAGCACTCCTGGATATGGGAGGTGGGCCTTGGGCTTCCAGGGCGCAGAGCAGCGGGGCACAGGTGTGTGAGGGGAGGGGACACAAGCACGCCAGGTGGTCAGCCCTGGATAGAGACGATGGGGAACTTCTAAAGACACCTAGGGAGGAGGGGAGAAGCCAGAGTCTCATGGGGCAGTTGGCCAGAAACATCTAAATCTCCCAGACCACCACAGGAGGCTCAGGCCCCACACGTCAAAATTAGCCGTGGAAGGACGTTTTGAGCCTCCTCAGAGGGACACGTGTGGACGGGGGTGGCTCACCGCACGTTCTCTGACCCTGGGCACATCTCTGGGGACAAAAGCAGGGACACAGTTTGCTCTGCGGCCTGAGGGAGGACAGGCTGCGTGGAGAGCCCCGAGCTCTCTACACATAGAAGAGGCCTCGTGTCGGATGCACAGCCGGGAGCAGAGCGGCTTCATCGCAGGAGTGGGTGTCCCACCTCACAGGTCCCCCTGCTAAGCGGACAGGGGATGAGGGCAGGACAGATCAGAGAGAGGACGTGTCATCAGCAGGTCGTTAACCTCCTCTGCGAAGAGGCCGGTGCACAGCTGCATTCGGGGCTTTCCCGGTGCGCTGACACACATCGCCCCCATGTAGCCGGACAGACTGACCTGCTTTGTCGCTACCGACACGAGCCTAAGTGCAAGACCTCTACCACGGCCAGCAGCAAGGAGGAGCCTCACAGAGACCTCGCCAACATCCAGACTGGAGCCGTGAGCCCCAGCGAGACGCTAGTGACCACCTCAGTGGCGGGAGGGCCAGATTTCCTCATCAGACTCAGAAAGTCACAGACAAAAGTGCACGTTCTGAGCAAGGTCTGTGCCAGGCTTGGATCCTGGTTTCCATAAGAATAGGGACACTCGCGGCAAACACGGCTTCGCGGTCGCTGTCTGGAGGGCGTCCCATCCACCCGTACGGTCCCGAACGGACCGTGAGCACGTGTGCTGGCCAGTGTCTGCACACCATTAGCCACAGGTGTAAGCACACGCATATGCCTGTGTGTGTGTGGCACCTACGTGTGGAAGTGCCTAGACATTCTGTGCACCACGTGGAAGTTTATACATACTTCATGTGTGCGTGTGGTCTATACAGAGACGTAAATGTGTACATAACACACGCCTAGATAACATACAGAAACATACAGAAAGGTCGAGATGTGGGGGGGTACTGGGATACGTGACACCTTTATACACATTTAAAGTGAATGGCAATGGCTCGCCCTCCCAAATCCATCAGGGGGTCACGCCACGGTCTCTTCGCTCATGTGGCAGAATGGCCCAGGGGCCCTCCCGGCTCCCGCCCATGGGAAGCGGGCAGAGGTGGCCTTCTAGAAGTCGTCTTGTAGAGCATGGATGACAGCTCTCCTCCACCAGAGTCGTGGTGTCAACGAGCAAGCAAGCCACAGACAACACGGCGACCTCCTCTCCCGGTGGAATGATAGGCCTCGGCACACGTCCACGCACACGGACTGACTGACGCCACCGGCACCCTGCTCCAAGGCTTCCCTTAAATCCTTTCCTTGCAGCCTCTGTGCATTCAGGGACAATCCACATTCGGCTTTGTTCTCCCCTGGAGAATGAATGACCTCGTCCCGCCCGTGACCCTGCCGCCAGCCAGAAGAAAATACTGCGGGAACGAGTTGCAGTGCGGGTGGGTGGCCGTGATTTCGCCATGAACCCACCACATGGGTCTCGGCCTCCCACTGCAATAACTCTGTTTCATAAATATTTAATATTTCAGCAATGTTTTCTTAAACCAAAAGTTGACCCTTTTTCCAAGCAATCATATCAGTGATCAGTGTTTGCACTGCCTGGGGAAATAGGAAATTTGCATCTGGCGCGTCTGAGCCCAAGTTAGACATTTATACATGTCGTTCACATCGCTTGTCATTAGCCCTAACTTGCTACCGCTCTCTGCCTTTGGTTCCCTGCTAGAAAAATGCTTCCCCTTTGAAACAAAATCACCCATGAAAATTACACTGGTTCTGGGAATGGCAATGCGGCCCTCGAATGTTTTCTAAATGGTCTTTTCAAGGAGGAAGACGTTTGCTGGGAAAACGCACTTGACCTCACGTGGAGAACCCCACATCTGAGGGTTCCGTTCCAATCATCACGCGCCGGCAAGGTGTGTTTGCTTGTTTTTTATTCTTTGCATAATTCAGTTCTTAAATAACAACTGTGTACCCAGACTATCATTTCCCCCTTTTTACTAACACCCAAGGAGGCGGGAGAGCCAGCCCGTGGGACAAAGATGTGGTAAAAACAGAGAATGGCAGGTAGAAAAGGACGGGGAAGTGCCGCAGGGGTTCCAAAGTCATAGGTCTCGGCCTGAACGGTCCTTCGAGGGCTGGGCAAGGGACTCCCCCGGTCTCTTGCAGCCAGGAGTGAAGCAAAACCTTCAACAAAGGGATGCAGCCGCATCCAGGAATGTAGAACGGTCCGTTCCCTGGACCTTCCTTTCCACACTCGGAGTTCCCATTTCCAGGACCTGGGCTTTATTTGGCCCATTCCGGGGCCCGAAGGGTGGGCCTCCACGGGAGGTCCTTGTGAGATGCTGTGACTGGCCGTTCCCTTCCCCCGCGCTGTGTGTTCGACCACTTTGTTTTAACTAATCGGCTGCACCACCAACATCAGTGTGAACTCCGCGAGCCGCTAGGAAGCGAACAGTGAGCGAGCACTGAGTCACACGGCGGGACACTGTCAGGACCCCAGCGAGCCCTGAGCGCCCTCTCGGGCACGGCCCCTCCGCCCCCCGAGTCGCAGTCTCTGCCTGCCCGGGTTGAGGCCAGTTCCCTGCCCGTCCTGTAGTAGCTCCACACAGACAGTGACCGCTGACCACTGCCGTGCAGCCCGGCCTTCCTGCTTCTTCATGTAAAGGGGGCCGCGCTCCAAGAGACCTTCTGCGTCCAGCTTCCTCCCCGTGACACGCCACGCCGGTGGGACCCGGCCACGCTGAGGGGGTGCGTGTCATCTCTTCGTTACGCATCAATCCCACGTTTGTGCGGCTCCCGGCTCCCGGCTGTTGCCAGGGACCGGAGGGCTGGGCGGTCCTTCGTGCGGCTCTCAAGTGCGTGACCCATGAATTGCCTTTGGGCCATTTGCCCTTCAGCGAGTCACGCAGTCCCGGAGCCTGAGCACGTTCGTCTCGAACATGCGTGTGAACGGTTTTTCCAAAGTGTTGTGCCCATGGACATTCACGTGGACAAGGGCTCATCTCCTCGTCCACACTAAGTATGTTCTCGTGTCACGTTTCAGCCGTGGGGGATCAGTGTCCCATCGTGGCTTTAATGGAGCACCACTCTTGCCTCCTCCTGTAGCGAGAGCCAAGTTCGCAGCACGGCCTTGTCCGTCCGGTGCTGACGGAACCAGACCCTGTATCGTGGGACTCCCGTTTCGTGACATCCAGTCGATGTCCATCCTCGTGCGAAGACGGCCGGGACTCAGTTACTGGAGTCCTGATGTCTGGAAAAGCAGGGTTTTGGCCTCGTTCCTCGTCTTCAAGAACGCTTTGCACCATCTCCACGTCCTCGAGAGGCCGACAGCGCAGAGCACAGAAGGTGGGGAATGAGCTCGTCCTCCTCCCAGGGTCTGACTAATAAGCTTTTGTGTTACGTCCGGTAGCCGTGAAGATGGCCCCCGTGCATCGCCGCGTTCCCCCCGGAGAGGCCGCATTCGCCAGATCCTCCCACACGCGCACCGCTTCTCCGCTGGTTCTCGCTCGCCTCTCTCACGCGGGG
The DNA here is from genome assembly GCA_003697995.1 of Taxidea taxus jeffersonii. Taxonomy (NCBI): domain Eukaryota; kingdom Metazoa; phylum Chordata; class Mammalia; order Carnivora; family Mustelidae; genus Taxidea; species Taxidea taxus. Next base: position 17,258 of record ML103954.1, read on the forward strand.
ATGCCCTGGACCACCTGCCTTCGCTGTGCATCTGCAGGGACTGGCTTCGGGGATGTGAGCCTGGAATCCACTTAACCTTCATCCTTGAAACACAGGTTTGCTCGCTTAGCAACTATTTTCACTCCATTGTGTTCTGCTCTTTTGTCTTTCTTCTGTTCATCGGTTCACCAAGGAGCTTCATTCCTTTCTTATCTACTCTTCTGGCCACAGTGCCCTGGGTGGGACGGGACAGGCCAGTGGTGAACCAAGGTGCTTTCAGCAGACGTCCTCCCTCGTTCCTGATCTCGGGACAGAGCGCTGAGCAGTACGCGGGGTGCTCGCCGCAGTGTCTTCTGAACATGTCTTTGATCAGACTGAGGAAGGTTCCCTCTCTTCTGAGTTTGCCGAGAATTCCAGCACTAACAGATGGTGAATCCTGTCAAATGCTGTTTTTTCATTTATTGAAATGATTGCAGTCCTGAACTCTTTTTTCTTGTTAACTTGGTGAGTGAACATTAATGTATTTACAAATGCTGACTTTGCATCCCTGGGCTGTGCTGTGCTCCCCGTGATGTATGCGTGCAGAGGTGTGTGCGTTCCGTACTAGGTCTGTAGTACTAGCTGTGTGTGTGTGTGTGTGTGTGTGTGTGTGTGTGTGTGTGTGCGCCCGCACGATGCTGGATCTGCTTCGTGAATCTTCTGTTGCGCATGTCTGTGTCCAGTTCACAGGGATATTGCTCTACTGTTTTTTTCTTTTAATGCCCTTGCCTGGTTTTGATCTCAGGGCCATCCTAAGCTCTTAAAATGACTGGAGAATTGTTCTCCTATCTACTGTGCTCTGAAATGGTGTGTTTGGGTTGTCTCTTTTTTCTTCCTTAATTATTTACTAGAATTTGGTGGAGTCCATACCCCGCACCCGGGGGGCGACTGTGTGACCTTCAAGTCATGAGAACACCACTAGTCCGTGCCGGTGCAGCACCAGCATCTCCTCCATCACTCGCCCACCCGTGCTGGGGGCCACCGTCCCTGCTGCGGGCACTGGGGCATGGGCAGGGGCCATGCCGTGCAGAGCTGTGCAAGACGGCCAACCACCGGCTATGCGTGGACAGAAGCGGTACCTGCGCTCCACGCTGGAGAAGGATGAGAACCCGTCCCCGGGGTGGTGGAGGAGCGGGGGGAAGGCTGGCGGGGCTGGGGGGAGCCCTGGGACCAAGCACCAGCTGACTGACAGCACCATTTTGTTAAAATGAGTCTGTGATGCGCATCGCAGACTGTGTCTCTCACTGTCACAGGAAACTTGAGATCCTGGTGTATGATAAGGAGCTCTGAAGCCCCCTCTCCGCCCTTAGCTACTTAGGCTTGCTTCCTGCATTTTCCCTACACTCTCAAATTTCTAATCCTCTCTCGATGGGTTATTCCGGAGGCAAAAATCAAAAGCTAAATTCTGGAGACAAAAAAAGAGCATGTTCTGTTTGGGGACTGGGAAGGGGTCTCTTAGCCAGCAGCAGAGTCAAGGGGGAATCCGAGGGATAGGCTGAGAAGCTGACCACCAGGAAGCGGAAGGTGACCACCAGGAAGTGGAAGGTGACCACAAGGCTCTGGGAAGTCAGCAGAGGGAGCCTGGAGCTTCCAGGGCAAGCAGCGGGGCCGAGGGAGGCAGCAGGCTCTGAGACCGTGGCTGAGGGAGGCTGTGGAGGGCAGCAGTGCGGAGAGCTAGTTCGGGCTGGCACAGGAGTGTTCAGGACGACCGAGGAACAGCCGAGGGGGCGGATCCTGGGCGGGTGGAGACACCCCTGGGACAGAGAAAACCCAGGCATGAACACAGAAGTGAAATGTGTGGCTCCTCTGTGCTGTGGACTGAAGGCTTGTCCCCGTTCCCCCGGCAGGGCCACGATGGAGGCAAGGTGCACACGGATGTCATTAATGTCAAGTGAGTCATGAGAGTAGAGCCCTGACCTGACGGGATCTGTGTCCTTGAAAGACAAGATTCCAGAGAGCCGGTCTCTCCCTGCTTCCCGGAAGGCAGGCCACGTGAGCGCGGCAGGAAGGCAGCGACCTGGAGCCAGGAGGCTCAGAACGGGACCCACCTGCTAAGGCCTTGACGTTGGATTCCCCCCTGCAGGCTCTGACAAGTGAATTCCTGTGGTTCAGGCTCTCGGGGAGGCGAAAGTCTGCCTCCGCGCTCTTAGGTCACCGGCAGGGCCTCAGACAGACCTGCAGGAGACAGCGACGCGGGGAGCCGCCCGGGGAAGGAAGACCCAGGAGCAGACGGGCCGGGCGCCCGCAGGGAGAGCGGCAGCTGTGGGAGACATGGGACAATGGGGACAACGGGGACGATGGCGAGTGGACATGGAGCTGTGGGCTCTTTGACTGGGGTCTGCACATCAAGCCTCTCTTGGCCCCGACTCCCCGCGTCGCCGGTGATGGGGTGTCCCTCCCTCCGGGGGCGGGGGGCTTCCACACGAGAGTAGTATCTCCAGCTGTCAGGAAGGAAGGGGAGGTCAGCGTCCTTCTTGCCCCGCTGTCTTCCAAGTGTTTCCAGCTCAGCGCGAGCATTATGGCAAAGTGGCCTATTCTGAGTGACACATTCCGCCACCCTCGAAGCTGCCCAGTCCGCAGATTTTGTTACGTCAGCCAGAGCAGGCGAAGACGTGGTGTGCACAGAGCCCCCTGCCACCAGGGAGCGGCCGGCCGGCCACCGCGAGGAGCGCCAGCACCATTCCGACCCTCGGGCCGAGCACGAGCGGAGAAGACCCTTGGGGAGCTCGGCGGGACCCCCAAGGTGAGAGGAGGCCCAGGTCAGCAGCCTCAAGGGACTGGTTCTGGCATTTTCTACCCTTAAGCTTCTCCTCAAAATAATTAAAATCTGTTTCCCCGCAAAGTCTGCCTCTTAGTCTTGGAACCCCTGCTCTCGGGAGCCATTTAGAACGAGCCTGCTGCCCCGCCTCACAAGCCTTCGGGAGCCGCGTCCTGGATGAGCAGGAAATGGTGGGGACACGTCCCCCTGGGCTGTCTCCTGAGATGAGAGGGCAGAAAATGCCACAACCACAATGGGGCCCTTCATGTGACATGTGGGCTCAGTCCCGGTGGCACGGCAGCCTGCGCCAGGTGACGAAGGGACTGCAAAGGCGCCAGTGGAGACGGTTGACCCGGACGATGTCTGGAGCCTTCTGAGCATCCTCTGGGTGCAGGAGTGTGCATCGTGCACAGCCCTGAGTGGCCCCCACACCCTTGGGGCCGTGGCCAATCCTGACACACAACCCAGGCCATGTGGAGCCAATCTCAGGGTTACAGACGCAGAAATCGTGTGTTTCTGAGTACTGGCCCGAGTACGTGGGGAGAAGCGGCCCACTGGGCTGCGGACTCCTCCCTAGCGGTGAGGTGAAGGCCATGCGAGCAGGCACCCCGTGCAGGTCCCAGGAGAAAGGTTATTGCCGTGATTTGGGGGCAGCTGGCGGCTGAGGCAGCCGAGGGTGCAGAGCCAACACGGAGAAGCGTCCAAACCGCGATGAGGCTCCCTGCTGGCCACAGCGGCCGTGGCCTCCCGCAGCAGCCGGCCCTCGCGTTGGCAAAATAAAAGGAGAGCAGAGCCAGCTTCTCCCTCGCTCTGAAAGATGGAAAGCAGACCCCAGAGAAGCTGCGCAAGAAACGGACTCAAATCCAGTCACCACGTGAACGGAGAGAAATCCGCACGGCGATGTAGTGAGTGACAGCAAGCAGCGGCCTGTGTCTCAGAAATGTCCTCCTGTGCAGGGAACTTACTGCAGTATCTGTCCAAGAAAACCCCTTGTATTTCCCTATTTTGATTTCGTAAATGAAGTTTCAGATGACAGCACACTCTGCAATCAGGAATACTGCTTTCAGTTGAAAAAAAACAGGATTGCTAAATTTTTAAAAGGACAATGGAGGGAGAGAACAGAATGGAACAAGAGAAAATCTCTCCTGCTTTAGAGGACCAGCTGGAGAACTTCTCCCTCGACTGTGGATAAAAGGGAGAAAGAGAGCAGTCGAAGTAACATAGAAACTAAAACAAAATGCCCACGTGCTCTAAAAACTAAGTGGGGAAAAGTGCAGGCTTTGGAGTGGCGGTCCCCGGAGTTCAAGCACAGATGGGCCACGGACAGTCCCCAGGTCCCGAAAGCTCAGCACCAGCAGGTCTCCGTCCACACCATCCAACTGGAGAGCTGTTTGCGGAGGACGCGGTCCAAGAACAGAAGAGGTAAGGGGTCCTCACTACAATGCAAGGTATGCCCTAAGCACACAACAAATAATAGCTTTTATTAATGTCAGAAAATGCCAACAACTGGAAAACTGGGAAGGAGATGCAGGTCTCGTAACGTACACAATTTCTGAAGCGTGAGACTCACGACACAGCTACTGTAAACATTCTAGCCAGATATGCGGGTCGAGTAGGAGAGAGTACGGGTACATTGGTTTCAGACGTTTCCTCTCCCTCGTGGGGGAATATGGCTCCTGTCTTCCCCTCCCTGACTAAAGTCAGCAGGCCATGGGGCTTCCCCTATGCCACATGCCACGACCACCAACATGTAGGGCCATGTCTTTGCTGCCTGTCCTCGGCACATGCTTCCTCGTCAATGGAAGAACACGGAGAAGTCTCGCCACGGTTCCCACCGGTTCTTGGGCTGTGGGGAGTGCGACAGGAGAGCAGGTGGGCATGAGCCGCCCTGGACGGTCGGATGTCTTTGCCCCCAACCATCAGAAACAAATATGGTCAAGGCCAAATCTTCTTCACTGGAGCACACAAAGCTGAAGCACCTTTGTTTTAAAACAACAAAGAAACAAAGTAAATAGCTAAGCATCTAATCTGAGAGGTTAGGGGTTTCGGGAAAAAAAAAACAGTTATTAAAGAGAAAGGAGAAATCAATACAGTTAAAAAGATAAATGAAGAAATAAGTCCCTTTAAAGTCATAAAAAATGTAAATTTTGCTTGTGGGTTTCTCATCATCGTGACAAAAACTGATGATAAAGAAAGCCACATGAATTAGAAAAACACATGCATTCTAGTCAAGCAGGGAAAAGGGAATAAAAACAGAGATAATTCTGAACAGGAAGTAAATTTCACAAAAGTAGATAACCGTAGGAAAATACCCTATTAAGGTTGCAATAACTATTGTTGTTTATAATTCTAGTAAGTTCAAACCTATAATTTTAAAACATGCATCACAGGGGTGCCTGGGGGGCTCAGTTGGTTAAGTGCCCAACATTGACTTCTTTCTGCTCAGGTTATGACCTCAGTGTTGTGAGATCAAGTCCCACGCCGGGCTCCATGCTCAGTGTGGAGTCTGCTTGAGATTCTCTCCCCCTCTCCCTCTTCCCCTGCCCCTCCCCCTGCTCTCTCTCTCTCACTCTAGAATAAATAAATCTCCTTTTAAAATAAATAAGTAAATAAATGAACTATGCATTGGAAATAGCAGCATGAGGTCAGGGGTTGGGGCCCATTCCACCCACAAATATATGCTAAGCTTTTAGAAAGGTCCCAGGCACACAGCAAGCGTTCAGTAGATATTGGTTGAATGAATGAATGTACAATTTAGTACGTGCAGGGAGGAAAGAAGGAAGGAAATCTTGATGAAACTGAAGATAATCTTGGGAAAGCAAATATTTCCAAACTTTTAAGGAAATATTGGAAAACATAAACAAACAATAACTGCGCACAAGAGAACACGAAAGGCAGTTAAATGCAGGCTACCTGCACCACATAGCATCCAACAGTAACATACGGAAGTAGACGTGGCTGCCACATGTGTTCCCATGCAAAGATTTCAGGATGATGAGAAAAAACAGGTAAGTTCAACATTCAGAATTACTGAATTGCTCTGAAAATAAAGCAGAGAGGAAAACTGCATATTTCCATGAGTGCTTATATACGCCTTTATATACACAGAAGAAAACACAGAAGGATCCACACCCAGATGATGAGGACAGGAAGAGCAAAAGAGGCTTTTGTTGTATCTATATTTGTAAAAAATGATATAACAAAAGTATATCCGTATATGGCCTGCCGTTGGAAATTAATTTAAAAGATGAAATGTCTAAAGTTACCCAAGACTAACTTCATAAAATATGCCAGGGCCAGGCATCTGTATGAGTAGGTTATTTCAAAACTCAGAAAGAGATCATTCTTATGCTATTTAAATTATTTCAGCGCATAAAAATTTGGAAAACTTCCCAGTTCATTGCACATAACTCTGGGGCCAAAAATCTTTTTAGAAGCACAAAAATAAAACTATATAGTAATCTTAGCTATGAATAAATATTTGAAAATTCCAGTGAGTTGCAAATCTGTGCAATCTATCAATATAGTTAAATAACAGAAAATGACCAAATATGCTTAATTCTAGACAAACAGTACATTTAGTAATATAATTTACCAGGGTAGTTCCAATAAAAACAAACTACATGATTATTATAATAAATGTCTAAAAGCTATTTGGCCAAATTCAGTATTAATTCCTGATTTTTACAAATTATTTATAAAATAAGGATAGAAGAATATTTCTAAGAATATTTAAAATAAGACAAAAATGATTTATCTCAAATTATTAGCCCTTCTTATGAAAGCAAAAATTATCAGATATTATTTCTGAAGTCAATGCAAATCTTAAAAATATGATATAGTATAACATAAAGAATTTCTATTGTGGTTTTTTTAATAGTTGATCTGACTTAGAGAATCAAATCAAAATGTATTAGAACAAAGTGCTTTAATGTCTGTAACTTCAGTAGACTCCAAACCTGGTAACTTTATTATAGCCAATAACGAAACCAAGTATAATGTAAAAATACAAAACATCCTATTCATGATAGCAACAAAACTACACAATATTTCTAGGCACAAGAATATCCTAAAGTGTGTAAGATCTGCACCAAAAAACTGTACAGATTACAAAAGACATAAAATTGCGCAAACGAGGCTGTGCCGTGTTTCCATACAAGACCTTCGGATACGTGCCAGGGTGTCCTAGTTCTCCTGGTCGACGCGACAGGTGTTAACGTAATTTTAATAGAAACCTCAAATAGGTAGTTGGACTTGACAAGGTGTTTCTAAAATTGTTTTGTAAAGGAACACGTGTAAGGATGAGAGAAAGAATAACAAAGTAAAACAGAGCAGCAAGGCTGCTGGCCTCGTAACACAACGCCGCGTTGTCGGTACTCATGCCCGTGAACACAGGTGTCGCCGGCCCACGGAGGCGGAGGGTCGCAAGAGCAAAAGCCCAGAAGCCAGTCCAAGCACAGGCAGCTGCTCAGAACAGGACAGCGGGCTTCGACAGGGGAGAGGTAACACCCGGTGAGTGGGGAAAAGGGAAACTGGACAGAAGTGGCATCGAGATCTCTCCTCCCGCCTGTCTCGCGAAACAGCTCTGGGGAACTGAAGCAAACGCAGCATAAGTCAGAACCTCATCGAAAGACCACGCAGAGGACTCCAGGGTGTCGGGACGAGTCACTTTAAACGCAATACCGGATGAAGGGGAAAACGCTATGTTTGACTACATAAAAATACGGAACTCTGGGGCTACAAGCACCATAAACAAAACTAGAAAGTGAGCCCGCCCCGGGGAAGATCCTGGTGCACCTTTGGCGAAAGTCGGTAACCCCGACGCAGAAAGTTACAGCAAGTTCGCAGAGACATGTGACCGTGAAATGGACACGCCTGCAAGATCAGCTCGCCGGCGAGCAACTGCGCACAGCTCCCCAAGCCCAGGGAACACGCACTCTCCAGAGCAAGAAGTGTGACCTGTCACACCGGGGCAGACCGGGCGCACAAGTTTTTAATCTCCTAATTACCCGTGAGTCGAGTAACACCCATGGAAAAACAAAAACCAAGCCCACGGCGTGTGGATACAACCGGAGCCCATTTCTGATTTAACAAAAGTATTTCTGAAAACGAGGCTTCTTCAGATGCTTCTACTACATACAGAATCATAATTAACAATGGAAGACTGAGAGCGTCTGGAAAGGACAAGGGAAAGCCAGTACATTCTCTCTTACCATAATTATTTAAATTCTTTCAAAAGGAACAAAGGGCCTATGTACTAAGTGATGAAACAGGAAAAAAACAAAGCTGTGTTTACTCTAAAGGGACAGGTTTTCTCTTCATCACAGAGAGAAGGAAATGTGCAGCACAGTGAAACGATCTTACAAACTCTCCCGCAGATGAAATTATAAAACCTAGATGAGACAGAACAATTTCTTAAAGACATTTAGAAAACAGAAGGGAATGTGCAAAAGCCAGGGAAGTGTTTGGGTGATTAAAAACAAACGAAAAAAGGCAACTAAAGAAAGTGAGCGTCTGGGTTTGTGGCACTCGGGCCCAGGGAGCTTCCCAGCAGCAAGGCTGTGGCCGCAGGGCGGCAGCCTGGCCCCCTCGGGGCGCAGGAGACACGAGTCAGCCCTGGAAGAGCGGCCGGAATTTCCAGGGGAAATCCTGCAAGTCAGAGCGCGGCAGGAGTGAGACCCAGAAGAAACACGACCCACACCCAGATCACGGGCCGCCAGAGAACTCGGCACAGCCGGGACACCACGCAGGACTCGGACGCGCTGCGGAGGCGAGGAGGATCGTTCGTGAGATGGAGCCGCGGCGGGCGCCGTGTCTGCTGCTCGCTGACAGCGTTCCCGAACGCGCAGTGCGAGGCGCGGAGGGACGGTGCGCCCCGGGCTCGCCGTGCGGGGGGACGGGGCCGCAGACCGCGGAGCCGCTGGGAGCGGGCGGGACCCCCAGGAACGGGGACCGTTGCAGAAGCTGAGCCCGAAGCCGACTACAACCTCAGGCCGAATCTTCGTCGGGTCGCCAGACCGCCAGGGCACCAGCCAATTGCCTGAATATGTGAAGAGCCGTGAAGAGCTGGTTTTAAAATATTTATTTTAAATATTTAAATAAAAATTTAAGATATAAATACCAGAAGTTCAATGGATGAAAGTCGGCTCGTAAACGCACCGGGAGTGCGCGAAAACAGCAGGATCTCCGCCGCTGCCGAAAGCACAGAAATCGAGGCATGTCCCCGAGGCCGCAGGGTGGCACGTGTGCGAACAAGGAAAGGAAACACTCAGAACACATCAGCCTCGGCATCACGCCCCGACACCACCTGCAACGTCTGGTTTCTAAACCCAAGTCGGCGGACACACAAAACAACAGAAATGCGAGCACCTGGGGGGCTCAGTCGGTTAAGACTGTCGGCTCCGGAGTCCCAGGATCGAGTCCCTCGTTGGGTGCCCAACTCTGCAGGGAGCCTGCTTCTCCCTCTGGCCCTCTCCCCTCTCATGCTCTCTCTCTGGGGCTTCTAGTCCAGCACAGGATTAGGGTTCGGATTGAATTTAGGGTCAGGGTTAGGGTTAACATAACTGATGTCACAAGTAAGAAAACAAAACAAAAGCGTGCACATTGGAAAAGAAGACTTGAAGCTGTGTTTTTTCACAGATGACTTGCCTGCCTAAGTGGAAAACGCTAAGGGAGGCATCTGATGGCCACGGAGTGGAGCGAAGTTACCTCTGTTCTTCAAAACAAGGTTAGTATAGGAAAACCACTGTGTTCCTGTACACTGGCAACAAACTATTGGAAATGATGTAAACATTTAATTTACAGTATAATTTATAATAGCATGCACAAATATGAGACAATTAAAGGTGAATTAAATAAAATATGTGTAAGACTTATAAACTGAAAACCACCAAACTTGCCCTACAGACATTAAGTTGTAAAGAAATGGGGGGACATAAGGCATGAAGCCATCGGTAGACTCACTGTAGGAAGGATACTGATTCTCCTTAATCGGTTTTTCTATTCAGCCCAGCCCTAGTCAAAATTCCAGTTATTTTTTATTGTAGAAATTTGCAAGACAGCTCAGAAATGTGCATGAGACACAAAATGTCAAAGTGGCGTTTATAAAAGGGAAAACTAATCTGGCAGTTGACTGTGCTTTTCCACGGGCTCTGAGAAGCCGCCACAAGCCTGCTGTCCGGGGAAACGCCCTGGGAGGGACGGCGGGAGCCTCAGAAGCCGAGCTGGGGACAGCTGGACGTGCAGAAAGAAGCACCCACGGGAAGCAGCAGGAAGGGTGGTAGAGGGAACCGCCAGAGGCTGCCATGATGTCTCAGAGGTTGTGCAAGGCCCGGAGGGGTCCTTGAGGCAAGTCCTAGACCTTCCAGGAGAGAGCCTGCCTCTGGGTTTCTGACTCAGCCGGCATCATCTGAGCACGCGGCAGGAGCAGCATGGATCTCGGAGCACGGCTGGGGCCCTCGATCATGTTCCCGTGGTTGGAGGACCCCAGTACGCATCCCTATGGCCACCACGCTTCACACTATTAATCTCGAGACTTGCCATAAAGCTACAGTATTGGAATGATGCAGTGTTGGCAGAAGGACAGGGACGTAGATCAATGGAACAGAACAGAGAGCCCAGAGATGGGCCCGAGCTTCTATCTTCTATTGATTTTTGACAAAGGTGCCCATGCAATTCAAGGGAGAAAAGATGTATTTTCAACAAATGGCGCTGGAACAATTGTTTATCAATATGGGGGTAAAAAGTCACACCATGCTCCAAAATTAGCTTGAAAGTGCTTGCAGCACCTAAAAGATAAAAGCTAGTGTTATAAAAACTTCTAGAAAAGAGTGTGGGAGAACATCTTTGCCATCCTGTGGCGGTCAAGGATTTCTTAGGAAAGACGCAAATATATCATGCTTCCAACAAAGCCTATGCAGTGGGTCCCTCTCTCCACTGGAGTGTGAAGGGTCAAAGCTCAGAAGGCTACCTGCCCGCATTCACATCCCGGAAACCAGACAACGTGGGCTCAAGCCCAGGCCGCTGCATGCAGGCAGGATGAAGTCACATCAGTCGAGGCCAGTTTCAGGCAAAGTCTCAACATGGTTTTTTTCTGGGGGGGGGGGGTTCTTTGCCCCAAAATTATTCTAAGGAGTGGAAGAAAAACACACAATAATGACTGTGTGTTCACACAGTAATTCAGAAAACAAACAGTGCCCCACGTAATTCTAGAATCGTTGTAAAACCACCAAAAGTAGAAGTGTCGTATGGACCCCGAAGCCTCATGGAATGAGAAGATCCTCAAATGGACCTTCGTGTCCATCGGGATGGTGTGATAGAACCCGGCACCGGGGTCTGGGCCAGAGCAGTGCTCCCCACGAGATCCTACTGAGAACAAGTCCATTGACATAGGATTTCAAGCCAAGCCGACAGCACAATACATGTGCTAGGAGTCTGGGACCGAACGGGAAGAGCCGCCTTACATCCCACTTCACTTGTAAGCCTGGAGCCCAGGGTCTCCGCACGCTGAGCCACGAGGGAGGAAAGAGAGGGAGGAAACTCACTTGACCCGTGGATTGGAGCAGAGCTGGTCCTGACCCGACCTGTCCAAGCGGGACAGGACGCACCGTCTACACCAGCGGGTGAGAGATGGGAAGCACATGTGTGGATGCCCACCCAGCGGGCACAGCGCCTGTGGGCCCCGCGGCCCCAGACAGGGTAACCCACGGTGCACCAGGGCCCCAAGCGGCATCCTCTGGGTGTGACCTTATGTCGCAGAAGTGACCCGCCCTCTGCTGGGGTGGGGTGGCAGGGTCTGCCCTCGATTCCCACGCACACAGCACGAGGGTGGGGGACACCCAGCAGGCGGCCATAGAGGCAGGGCCAGCACCCTGTGCCTGCTGCACAGCAGCGCCAACCCCATGTCCTCCTGGCACGCAGCAGCGGAAAGGGACCCTGACCGTCCTCCAAGCGACAGATGCAGGAGGCTGCCTATGAGGGTCCGCAGGGCTTCCCATCACAAGCCTGCCCTCAGCACTGGACGCCGGGCCTCCTGCTGGGGCTGCGGGGGACAGAGGCCGACAGGCATCCAGCCTCCCAGAGGCTGAAAGGCCACAGGACAGCAGACACGAGCACTCTGGCCCGGGCCGCTGAGCACCAGCCACACGGCACGGAGGACGAGGGGCCACAGGAAGCAGACGGGGCCTGCTGGAGCCTCCTGGCTCCCCTCTCCCGACAGGGGCTCACGGGGAGAGACGGGGTTTGCTGATTAACCTTTCCAAACTGGTTCCGTGAGTTTCCTCACACCGCGGCGGTGGGGGCAGAAGTTCAACAACCGGTTCTGGGTTGTGGCGCCGCAGGCGGGCATGACCCGGTGTCTGGCTGTGCTGACCCGCACGGTGTGGCCCCCCGCCCCACCACCAGGCTCACGCTTCCTGGGTGACTCCGTAGAGACCGGTCGGGAGACACTGGGCTCTGGGCCGCTACAGCAGGTGCTGTGAGCACCGCCGCCCAACACTGGCCCTCCCGTCCCTGGACGTCACGTACAGAACTTCCCGCAGCCCACTGGGAAAACAATTTGGAGATATTCACCAAATGCCTTCAAAGGGATCATAACATTAACATATTGGCAAAATCTCATTTTTGAGCAACTGTGCTAAAGCCAAAAGGAAAAAAAAAAAGCAAAAAGTCGTCAGCGCCCTGACTCTGTAACAGCAGACATGGAAATAAATGCAGAGAAGTAGACGTTGAGGGAGCTCTGCAGGCACTCAGGGAAGATGTGCGTGGACGATCTGGAGTCATGAAGGGATGTCTGCTGGCCTCACGGGCGCACGCGGGTGCACGGCGTTCTTCCTTCCGGGGGAAGGTGACCTCAGAGAGGACCGGCCCGTGGGTGGGGGAGAAGCGGGGGAAGCGGGAAGGGGGAGCCAGGGCCTGGGGACAGGAGGGCCAAGGGCCGGCTCCCGCCTCAGGCCAGTCTGCCGACAGACGCCGACACCCCCGTGTGTCTGGGTTTTGACCTCTGGAAGACCATGTCTTGTCTGCCGCGCCAGAAAGTGTCCTAAGTCGTGGCAAATAAGTACAAAATGTTTACGTGGCAGAGACGGTTCATGCTCCGCTCTGTGCTGAGTTCGCAGAGGGACGCTAACGGTCCTGCTCTTTTCTCAAAGACATGTGCATCGCGGGGAGATACGGTTTTGTATCTTCTCATGATTTCGAAAGGGAAAGCAACGAGGGGCTATCGTAGGACTCGCTGAACAGGAGAGGATGTTTTTCTGAAATAATAGAACGGCATTTGTGATGAAATGCTCTGAACCCGGGCTGGTGTGGGTCCCCCTCCCCCTACAATCTACGTTCCCTTGGCTACGAGGCATGTTTTCCCATTGAGAATAAATGGGGACGTTAAAACCAAAACACGATTCCCCTTTATTTAGGTGTTCCGAGTTTCCTCATTGCCTTCCAAGAGTAAAGCGCATGCACAGTTACAAACGAGGGCCCTGCGCCCACGGGCCGACAGCAATCACCGCAAACAAGCGGGTTCAAAGGGCTCCCTGGCGCCAGCGGCCCACGCTCGGCTGACACGCAGGTGATGGGCAGAAATTGGTCCCTGGTGCCTACAACCAGCCCCACGTGTCAGGATGAAAGGGACTCGGGCAGTGAGAGGACAAGGCATCGCCGGGAGCTCAGCTCAGATCCCTGACAGCTGCCCGAGACACGGCCTGATGAGCAGAAATGAAGAAAGAAAGAAACAGCATTTTAAGGAGCTCATGACTTGTAGATGGGGCAGCTCGGCGTGGCACCCGCTTGCGGCGGTGGCCAAGACCGTGGCCTCCGGAGAACCTGCAGGCCCCTGGGAGTGGGCTGGAATCCCAGGGCTGGCACCAGGCCAGCGCTGAGCAGACACGCAGAGGGACGGATGACAGAGTGAATGACCCCATGATGAATGAGGAGGTGTGCGAGCCGGCTCTCTGTTCCAGAACGAGGCCCGCCAGCCAGAGGAACTGCTAAGGAAGGGCCAGCTCCCTGCAAGGACCTGGCGTGCGTCCCCCCACTTCAGAGCATGGCAGGTGCAGCTTCAAACTGGGACTGCCCTCTCCTTGCCGGTCTCTCCAGCGAAGGCCACCAGAGTTTCATCCTGGCCTCAAGGCAAGAGCCACACGACTCTTGGACCTCACAGCAGGAGGACCCCGAGGTGGGGGGGGGGGGTTCCTCATCTTCTCCAGGCCACAGTGTGGCCCATAGTGGCCATAAAGCCCTGGCCAGGCTGTGCCCCCAAAACAGGCTACTCCTCTGGAGAGCATGGAGAGTCTTGGGGACACTCAGCTGGTGAACACATCTATAGGCCGAATGAGGTGTGACCAAGTCTGTCCACAGGGTGAACACCAGGGGAATCACCCTTTTACCCCTGAGTCCCCTAGTCCTCCCGGAACACAGTCCGGCACTGCTCCTCCTGTCATCCCCCAGATTGTTCCCACCGCCATCCCCTCCCAGCTTGGCTAGAATGTGTATAAAGCATAGAAGACTCACAGAACTCGGTTTCGCTCTGGAAGAACGCTGGCCTCTTCTGCCCCTTGTCTCCTTGTTTGCGCTCGACCACGAAAGAGAGAGCACAGCACCTGCCTGGAGAAGGGGCCTGCCGGCACCTGCCGCACCCCCGCCAGGGGAGCCCCAGCGGCCCCCGCCCGCCCTGCTCAGGCGCCGCCTCCTCTTAGTCACCTGCAGACGCGGCCGAGTCATCCTCCTCTCGGGTAATACTTTCATGGAAATTTAAATCATCTACTGTTGGCCGTGTCTTCTCAGACATAAATAAGCTCTCTATTCTCCTTGGCCCTGTGAAACACGTTCATGTGCATTTTATATCCTATTTTAAAGGGTTAGTTGGGAGCTTCTGGCGTCCTTTAAGGTAATTCATGTTTTGGACATGATTGTTTCCGTGTCCCTCTACCCTGCCCCATGCACACACACGTGTGCACACACACGTAGACCCGCACAGATTCTCACACAGGTACACACTCACCTTATCTCAGGGGTCCCCGTCTTCTCACCCACATTCTGTCCAGCTCTTGTTTCACGGGCCCCAACATTTCAGGGCTGAGCTGGGTCATGCAATGACGTGTGGACCAAGACAAGCCCGGGGCCCTGCTCTTATGGAGGTTCCAGCCCCGCAAAGGGGCCAGACAGTAAACAAAGGAAGCACACAGCTGGTTATTTCACTACGGTGGTGACAAATTCTAAAAAGGACCTTTTCCTCCCTATCAGCCGGCGAACCACCTCATTTATAATGAATGTTCCCCATCAATTCGTTCTAATGATGCTGCATTTCGCTTCTATAATTAAATGGGATTTACTTGGCAATTTATAGCCCAGGTTTTCCCAGAACAGATCTTATTGGCTTAACAGCATCTCAGAAAAGTCAGAGAGCTTGAACAGTAACCTGAGAAATGGCTCTTCCATAGGTATTTTTGGAAGGTGGCAGGAGAGCAGAGCAGTTCCAGGTGCAGCGCGGACAGCAGCATGCCGAGGTGACAGTGACGCCAGCGACAGCGCGCCCCAAAGCCACACCCGGTTTTGCACACACATCTCACCTTGTGGACTCCCTGATCACCCCCACTCAGGCCACAGGCGAGTCTGACGCATGATGTCACTGCTCCCGCCCCTCCACCCTACCTACTTGCACACTTGCAGACAAGAATACTCAATGGTTGTCCCCAGCACAAACGTGTCCCCCAGCTCCTACTTCCCAAGGGGTGAAGGCCAAGTCGGCTCATGTGGCATTTGGTGAGCTCTAGAAAGTTTACAAAAGAAACTGGCTGGGGGGGTGTTGGGGAAACTTCACTGGACACCTCTTTGAGCCCTGAATCTTTAATTAATTTATCAAAAATAAATGAATTTAAACAAAGAAAGAAGAGAAGAATGTGTCAGCTCTTCTAAAGACCTGCCGGAGGAGCTTGTGTGCTCCTAAACCGACACAGGCTTGGGGGCATGAGGAAAGTGGGCTACTGGAAGCAGGAAGGGCCTCACAGAAAAATCCTCATTGCACACAAGAAGGCCCGCTCCATGCGGCCTTCCAGCTTCGTGAGGACGGAGGGCTCGCCTGCGGTGGGAGCTGTGCTCACTGAGCTGAACCTGAGCTGAACCGCTTAGTCCTTGGGTTTAAGAGGGCACCTGGAGAGAAGCCGCAGACGCAGCCCACCCTTCAGACTTCGGCCCACCCTGAAACAATCATAAAGGCAAAGCGATGAGTCCCCAGGAGGACAGGAAAAGTTGGGCTGCGGAATTTCCTGGCTGTCCCACAGGAAGATGTCCCAGTCGGCTAAGCCTCTGCCTTCAGCCCAGGTCATGCTCCAGGGGTCCTGGGATCGAGCCCCACGTCAGGTTCCCTGCTCAACGGGGAGCTGCTTCCTCCTCTCTTCCTGCCTGCTGCTCCCCCTTCTTGCGTTCTCTCTCTGTCAAATAAATTTTTTTAAAAATCTTTAAAAAAAAAGAAAGAAAGAAAAGCTCGCCCCCACTTTTCCACACAAAGGAGACTTCAGCCCCGACCACCATGGAATGGCTAGAAGGCCACCGCCCACGACTCGGAAACTCAGACCCTCCCCGGACCAGAGACTGCACAGCAGGACCCTGGCCAGGCACAGGCTGTCTCCCCGGGGAGGGGGGAGGGTCAAAATTTATTCTCTGTGACCATCAGGTGGTCCCCTCTTTTTGGTAAATATTTGTAAATCTTTAAAATTACATAAAGGTTGTGAAAAATGATACAGCAAAAACATCCACAAACTGCCACCCAGGGTTTTAGAATATTCCCTATGTTTCTTCTTGTCTCTTGTTTTAGGACAATACCCTTCCAGGAATCCAGGATTGATGGCAGGGCTGCCTGAAGACCACCCTCAGTTCTCAGCCCTATTGGGCAGGGGGGCATTGCCTCACCTGACAAGAACTGCCTGGCCCCTGGGTTGCACCTCCTTCCCGGGAAAGCCCACAGCCAATGGCTGGTGAGCAGAGGATGAGAAGACCCCACTAAGGGCAACTCTGAAAGGTGTCCCAGTTCCGGCACATGCCCCAGGAGGCGGCTGGGTCTGTGCTGGGCTCATACCACTGCTCACTTCTCCCTTGGCCATGGTAATGGTGCTGACCCCAGGAGCAGTCCCCTAGGAAGTCCTGCAGACCCTCCCTCTCTCCCGCTCTCCCTCTCTGATTTCCTGCTGCTCTAGAAGAATCCAGTGTGAGACAAAAATCCCCCCTGTAACGTTCCCTGGTCCCATTCCTTTCCCCATCTTCCCACAGGCAACAATAAATAAGAGTTATACATTTATCCTTTGTGTTCCTGTCTTACTGTCTTACCAACACACAACCATAAACCTGCAAACAATAGAGAGATTGTATGTTTTCTAAAGAACACAAATGACAAACTCTACTTTCATTCTACAACTTGCTTTTTTATTCAACATTGCTTTAATGGTGTGTCAAGTTAATACACTGTTGATTGGGTTCAGTATTGTTTTCTCTGTATAGGATTCTAAATCCTAAGTGCATCAATGGACGTGGTAATTCTGCTGTCAGGTCTGCTGTCTGCATCGGTTCTGGCGCCAGTGGACATCTGGGCTGCTTTCCAGAGTTATTACTGCAAACAAGGCTGCCCTCGGAATCATGGAGCACATCTTAGGCTGCAAGTGCCCAGAGAGGGGATGCCAGCCAGGTAATGCCCGTCCGCGGTCACTAGAAATCGCCATACGGCTGTGCAGGGGCTTGTAGGAGCTCACACCCAAAAGTACTGTCCCCTCACCATGCCCGCGACCACACTTGGTCTCACCAAGTACTTCCGGTCTTCTGGGTGTGGAACGGCATCTCACTGTGACCCGAGCCTCCAGAAGTAGCACCAACGAGGCTTGGTGGAATTTACAGATGGAAGAGAGGAGAATGAAGGTATTTAACCCACAATCTTGACTCACAGCTCTTTCTTCTTGAGTCGACTATGTGCACTAGCACGAAATCACTGCAGAAATGACTTTGCTACGTCCTACAAGGTTTCCTGTCTGGTGGGAACATCATTGTTTATCTGTCAACACAGATTTGCCGAGCGCCAACAGTGCCTCACGCATCCTTCCGGATGCCGGGGACCTAAGTTCTAAGAGCTTTATAATCACCTCGAACGACGGTTTAGTCTCCAATCATAAGAGCACTCTTTTTCTTACATGTTTTACTACCAGATTCCAAATGCGTTGTCTTAAAAGCAGAGAACCCTTTATGTGTATTCACGAACTCCTTGTAATTGGAGCGGGTCCCTTTTGTTCCATGGCTCCTGGCCAATTATTGTAAATGCACTTTGGGTTTTTAAAAAAAAAAAGGATATGACTTTCTGTATGGAGAATGTAAACATCTCGTGCCTACATCATCAAAAATTTTATTGATTCTCCAACTTTTTGTCTGGTTGGGCCAATGCTAGAAGTGTCTTGGTCCTGCACACAGGTAGTGAGATGTTCGGCTTATACCTGTTTCCTCCTAATCCTCCCCATTTGTGCCCTTTTTATTTTGAACCTATGCTGTTAACGTGCATGTAGTTCCATCACTACCATAGTTCTGTTGACTTCTCCCTTTATTATAGCTCCTCAAAATTCACTAGAAGGGTAATGAGATTGAAATCAAAGAACTAACCCGAGTTTTAGAAGTGCACTTAGCAGCAGATTTCAAAATTTGTTTTACTCAAGAAATGTGTTTCTGGGGGTGCCTGGGTGGCTCCGTGGGTTAAAGCCTCTGCCTTCAGCTCAGGTCACGATCTCAGGGTCCTGGGATCGAGCCCCCCATCGGGTTCTCTGCTCAGCATGGAGCCTGTGTCCCCCTCTCTCTCTGCCTGCCTCTCTGCCTGCTTGTGATCTGTCTGTCAAATAAATAAATAAAATATTAAAAAAAAAAGAAATGTGTTTCTGTATCCACAACGTGCCAGGCACTGTCCCGGGCTTGGGTGTGGGTCAGTGAGTGACACAGATACAGTCCCTTCCTTCACGGTGTTCCTAAGAGAGTGCGGCACCCCTGAAGCAAGGAAGGGTCATATTTAATACCAGAACAGGTGTCGGGACAGAAGGGTAAGCAGCACAGATTTACACAGGAAGGTCAGAGAAGTCCGCTCTGCGGAAGTGACCAGCAGGCTCTGACCTGAAGAGGAGGCACAGGGTTGGAGAGGTAGAGGCTGGATACGGAAAGAAGTGAAGGCTGTTGTGCTTGGGGACGCAGGACCGTGTGTGTGCAAAATCCAAAACCACCTACGCAAGGATTATAAAAATCAGTCGGAGGCCTGTCCAATTCGAAGTTGTGTCACATCCGTTGCATTTCTTCATTCCAAGACAAAAAGGTGTGACGTGAATATTTGGAAATGATAACAGTATCGAAAACGATCGGTACAGGGTCAGAATAAATCCAACAGAAGGTGTGTCAGAATCGATGCAGAAAAATAAAGTTTTAAGGATAAGGAAGAGAAGCCGATGAAAAGGCATCACGAGGTTGACAGCGAGCCGCGTGCTCGCACAGCACGACGCCAGCCCTGACCCCCACGCGTGGAGCGGGCACTCTTGACCACGTCAGTTTCCAACTGGCAGACGTGCCTAAATGGACAAATGAAAATGCCGCATGGTTCCCTGGCAGCCAGGGAAATGCTCCTGAAGAGCACGCTGCAGGCCGGCCCGAAGACAAAGACTGAGAACACCAAGCCACGACGCAGGCAGGGAGCCACTGGGACTCACCGTCGCTGCGACGGGAGCATCAAGCTGTCCAGCTGACTGGGAGAATGTCCGGCAGGTAGGAAGCAGGACACACATAAGCCCAAGATGCGGCAAATCCACGAAAGACAGCTCCGCCGGAGACAGGTCCACCTCACACACACCAACATTCACAGATGTGTTATGAGCAAGAGCCCAAACTGTACATGACCCCGTGTCCTCTGACAGGAGACTAAACAACGAAACCTTCCAGCAGTGGCATCTTTACACGACGTTCTACTTCACAGCAAGAAAAATGCCCACCCTGCAAGTACGGTGAGCACAGATAAATCTCGAAGACATCATTTGGAGCAAAAGAAGCCAAACACAAATGAACACAAATTATGGCATTCCATTGACATAATGGTCAAAGCCAGGAGAAATTGAACTCTATTTATCAGGGAGCATAATTAGGTAGAAAACCTATAAAGAAAATCAATCAAGGGAATACCGTAACCTTCAAGACAGCAGCTACATGGTAAGAGTATGGTTAGGGATTCTGGAACACTGAGAAAGCTTTCGTCTTGACGTAGGTAGAGACAATAAAAGGCTGTCTTTTACTGTAATTTGTTGTGTGTTGTCGTTTCTGGAGAGAGAGACTGGTGGGGGAGGGGCAGGGGGAGAGAGAATCTCAAGACGACTCCCCACTGAGCACCGGGCCCAACACAGGGCTCCGTCTCACGACCCCGAGGTCATGACCTGAGCAGACAGCCAGAGCTGGATGCTCACTGGACTGACCCACCCAGGTGCTCCCTGCTGTAATTCGTTAATCTGTATATCCGCTTCGTTTCCCACTTCGATGCAAGTCACAGCGCACAACACAAAAGAAAACAACCCGCACTGTGAAAACAGAAAGTCTTAAAGAAATGGAAAGAGATCCTGGAAGACAGAGCCTGGGGAACAGACCCGAAGCAGGAAGGGGCTTGTGCCATGAGGATCAGAAAGAAAGCTAGCGGCTGGGATGGCTGCACCAGGGCCAAGTGCGTGACTGCCTGGGAGGGGGCAGGGCCAGAGCAGGGAGGGCAGAGGCCTCGTGTGAGGAGGCTCCTCTTATTCTAAGCACAAGGGGAGCATAGGAATATATTTTTCTAGATTTCTCAAATATTGCAGTCCTACGGAGAGAGAATCTACAGTGCTGGATGTTAAGACGCATCCTGAAAGCATGGTAATTAAAACGTTTGAGTTCGTTACTGAACAGGTGTGTATCTGCTGCCATAAGCAAGGCACTGCTCCGATTTCTGGGGATGCAGCTGTAGAGCTCACACTTGAGATGGGGGATAGGCATTATGATAGCGAATTTAATACCAGTTTGACTAGGCCGCAGGTGCCCAGACATTAAGTCAAGCATTATCCTGGGTGTGTCTGTGAGAGCGCTTCTGGATGAGATTAACATCTGAAGCTGCAGACTGACTAAAGCACATAGCCCTCCCCAAGGAGGTGGGCCTCATCCAATCAGTTGAAGGTCTGAGTAATTTAAAAAGTTGACCCTCCCTTGAAACAAGACCCTTTCTGGGTCTTGAATCTGCAGTTTTGGGACCGGAGTGATAACCTCAGTTCTGTGGGTCTCAGGCTTTTGGACTCTAACTGGAACTTAAACCATCTGCTTTCCTGGGTCTCCAGCTTGCTGACTTCAGATCTTGGAACAGGTCAGTCTCCAAAATTGCGGAACCCAATTCTTTATAAGAAATGTTTATGTTTCTCTGGAGAACCCTGACTAATACAGGCAATAAATGAAAATAAATAAGTAACTAGTAATAAATGGTAAGATAATTTTAGAGTATGCGTAGTATTACAAGAAAGATTAAGCCAAAATCGAGAGGGACTTCGAGAACCCGCTGCCTTTTCCTGGGCAGCATGGGAGCTGCTCTGTGGAGCAGACACCCAGGGGACATCCAAGCATGCACTGATGCAGAAGGAACCACAGGCCAATGACACATGATGAGGAGCTCAACACAGGCAAGAATTTCAAACACGGTGAAGGTGACATTTAGAGTATCAGCGATAGATGGTTTACACGGCAAACAGCTCTGGGGAAATTGGCTGGTAATTGAATGAATAATGTCTCTCCATTTCAAGCAAAACACAGTATTAATCACCTATGAGTCAAAGATTTAAATGCAAAATGTAATAACAAGATAACAAGTCTGGAAGGTGCCAGAGAGACTGTCTTCTCTCACAGTGGAAAACAATCCCAAAGAGGCCCAGGGGAGGCAGGGTGCACAGCAGTCAAGGCAAACCTCCAGCAACAGGAAACCCTAGTAGGCTTTGGGTAAGTTACTCAACGTTTCAAAGTCTCTGGAGCAGAGGATGGAGGCCACATGCCAGGAAGAATGGACGTGTCCCTGTCGGGACTCCCAGCCCATCCTTCTTGTTGGGTGAGACCACCGAGTACCCACAACCTGCAAGGTGAAAACATACCATGGGAGGAATATAAAATAATCCTCAAAATGCCATTTTCTCCCCATTTTCAACATAGAAACCACCTCATGGGGCTGGGGACAACTTGCTTGACCAGCTAACTCACAGAAACCACTAGCAGAGTAAATCAGTTACTATATTTAGTGAATGAAGTGTTCCAAAACTCAGGGAGGAAAAAATACAGAAAAGTGAACAGGAACAGTGAAGAAAGGAACAAAAATGGAAGCAAGAGCGTGAACAGGTGCCACTACTGCTTAACTTTTGGAGAAGCAAACAGGGATTAGTCGAAGTTCTAGAAATCACTGCAAAACTCAGCCAACGCCCCCCCCCCCCCCGGCATTCAGGG
Organism: Taxidea taxus jeffersonii; assembly: GCA_003697995.1. NCBI lineage: Eukaryota > Metazoa > Chordata > Mammalia > Carnivora > Mustelidae > Taxidea > Taxidea taxus. The sequence continues at coordinate 39,522 of ML103954.1, forward strand.
CAGGGCTGTGAGTCACTGGGGCGGGTATAGGTAGGACTTGCTTTGGTGACGTCACCACAGCGCACAGGTGCGCAGAAGCGCCCAAAACGGAGACCCGGGAGGCTCAGTCATAGGGGCCTGGCCTGGCTTTGGAGCTGCCCCAAGAGCTCCCTTGACAAGAGGGAAGTGGTTTTGTTTGCATTGTTTAAGCCACTCTGTGTTTTAGATCCAGATTCTTTAAAAAAGAAATATTGTGTCTGAGATCGAAGTAGTGGCAAGAGCTTGGTGCCTCTTCATTCTAAAAGGATCACCTCCAGAAATATCTCTGTATTAGGGGCATTGATTTTTCTGAGTCTCTCATACCTTTGCTGAAAGGCTTTCCTCCAGGAGCTGATATTTCCGCACTGATGTCCTGACACGAGATCAACAGGTACCTTGATGGGCACTGACTCTATCAGGAGCAATAAACTGCAGGCACATCCCCAGCTAATAGAAATTGCCTCCCAGCCCTGTGTCCGGATTGTGATTCTAGACATCTTTCAGCGGAGCCTCTGCAGGGCAGCAGCACTCAGCTCCACGCCTGTTGAAGACTGATTTCCACAAAATGTGTTGCAAGGCTACCTCCTGCTCCCTGATCCTTCTTAGCATCAAACCTGACAAAGATCGGGCTGCCCAGGTGCCTTGGATAGCGGTATTATCATCCTGTAGGCCTGTTCATTTCTGTCCTCCTTTACTGAGGGAATTACTTGTGGTTCTACAGGATCATAAATGTTATGACAATGAAAGGAAAAAACAAGTGGAGAATTTCCTGTGTGGCCCAACGTGGTTGACACAACTATTTAGATCTTGAAATTAAAAATGCATGCCTACGAAGTCCTCGAGAACATGGCAAAGGACAGCACGGAGCTTCACTTCATGATAGGAAAGCATCCCATCATGCATATATGATGCCACATAAAAATAATCTCCTGTGTTAATGTGAGTCACCAAAATTTATTAATCACTTACTGTGTGTGAGGCATTGTCTGAGGACTATGATGACAGGCAGAATACAAAGAAGAATAATGCACAAGCTCATCTCCCACGGCAATCACAGGCCAGCAAGAGAAGCCTGTGATTGATTAAAGTCACTAAACTCCACTACCAGGCAAACGCCCTAAAGATTATGTGGTAAGTTATGGAAGCCAAGGAAATGAAACAATTAACTATGAAAGAAAAGGAAGATCTGAAGGGCAGTCTGGGCAGAGGGAGCAGGCAGCATTTCTCGCAAACCCTGTTCTTCACAGCCTCCCTGTATGGTGTCCACTGGCGGCCTGTACAGAGCCCAGGGCTCCATCCTGGATGCCCCCTCCCTTCCAGCCTCCCATTTGGTTTGTCCCTGCATCCTGCCTCCCCACACCACCTCTCTCCACCCCATCACCACTGGTCTACTTCTGGTTTCCATCACCTCCTACATGGACTGGCCCCTGCTTCCAGTCTTGTTCCCCTGACCACGCCAAAGTTGGAGTACATTTTAAAAACACAAGTTTGGCCATGTCAGTATCTGGACTAAAACCATCAATGGTGCCATAATGTTCTTAACGTTAAGTCCACAGTTCTTATGACACTGGAAAATTCTCTCTCTTCTCTCTTTGCTCATGTCTAAATCTTTAGCAACATTCAGGTCTTTGCATGAGCCTTGCTTTGTTCTAGAACCCTCTCCCCTAACTCACACCCTGGCTCCACTCCATCCCATACCATCTCCTCCCTGTCTCATCGTGGACATCACTTCCACTGTGACCCCACATCTGGGTTGTGTGATTTCCTGCTTCTCTCCACCATACCCCCAACTCTTGACTTATCAAGAGACTCCCTACACCATATTACAAGTGCCTGTAAGCTAGACTGGAGATCTGAGAGGGCACAGACAGTGTCTGCTCAGGCCTCCATCATCATCTCCAGCACCTAGCACAGTGCCAGATCCACAGCAAGGGCTCGGCACATATATATGGATGAGACAAGGAAGGAAAGTCTTCACACCATCCTGTCTGTGAAGCATCAAAAAGTGACAACTAGAAGATGGTGGGAAGGGGCACTCAGCATCCCATCCAGGCTTCCATAACAAATGACCAGAGACCCAGTGGCTAACAAACAGCAAAAATGTCTTTCTCACAGTCCTAGAGGCTAGAAAATCCAAGCTCAAGCTGCTAACATGGCTGCCTCCTGTGGGGTTCTGCTTCCCGGTTCACAGACACCTTCTCACTGTATCCTCAGTAGTGTAAGAGGTGGTGATCTCTCAGGAGTCTCTTCTATAAAGTGCTAATTCCAATCATGGGAGTCCCACCCTCATGACTTAAGCACCTCTGAAAAGCCTCACCTACTAACATCACCGCACTGGGCATTAGAATCTCAACATGTAAATTCAGGAGGGGACACAAACATTCAGAACATAGCACTGCAGAAAAATGGGGGTTTTCTATTGGAAATTTCAAAAGAGAGGCATGTACTGGGAAATTCAGTTGGAAAGGCAGGTTGAGGTCAGTCCTAGAAGGCTTGGAATTTCAGACTAGGTAGCTGGGAGGCAAGACTTCTGCTACCACCCCAGGGGAGCGAAGGGACAGGATTTACTGCTCCACCTGAGGTGATCAAAATAGAAAAGCAGATGAAACATAGAAAACAACAATTCTCAATATGCTGGACATCAGACAATGAAGAACAGTGATCTATGAGAGAAAGTAAACAAATAGCATGAGCCCCATCATTACCCCCTCACTTCCTTGAGAGCCACAGCATGAGAACAGGAACCCAAGTGATAGGACCGAGACTCCAGGATACCAAGCTGGTGAGAGTGTGCACAGCAGAAGACTAATGGAAGGAACCGCTCACAGGGAGAAGCCATTTTTGCAAAAGAATGTCCTGTGATATTCAGCAAGGTAGAGCAAAGTCCATGCTTGTATACATCACAGGTGGAAGGATCTAAATGAGGACAGGGGAAAACTACCCAAAAGATTAGAGTGCTGTGCCTGACATAAGACCAGAAACAGTGTTTGTTCCCACAAACTGATTGCAAAAATTCCATAACTCAAGGTGCACTGGGTAACTATGCAGGAAGATCTTGCCTCAATAGTGGGCATAGTTAGTTCTAGATGGTGTGCTCTTATGGACCCACCTAACAAATCAGAAGAACAAGACCTGAAAGAATCCAACTGCCTCCTATTAACTAGACTGAGTCCCAGAAAAGAGTCCAATAACATTTATGGGATTATGAAAATATCCAGCAACTAAGTAAATTGTATGATGTCTGACATTCAATCAGAAATGAACAGATAAAGGGACAGGGAAACATAAGTCATAATGAGGAGAGTTGATTAATCAATCAAGCCAACCCAGAACTGACATAGATGATAGAATCAGCCAATGAAAACATTAAAATTTATTGTGAATGTATCCTATATGTTCAAGTTTCTTGCAGGCATAAAAGATATAAAATAAAGAATACGACAGAAATTCCAAAGACAAAAACTACAAATCTGAAATGAAAATTATACTGGATGGACAAATTAGACACTGTAGAAGAAAAAACAGTGATTCTGAAGACACAGCAACAGAAACTATGTAAAATAAAAGACAAAAAGATAAAATAATAAAGAAAAATAGATCAACATTTGGTCACTTGTGGGACAACCTAAAGAGCTACAATGGATGTGTGATTTGAGAACCAAAGAATGGAGGAGAGGATAGAGAAAAAAAACTGAGAAAATAGTAGCAGAAAAGTCTTCAACTTGATAAAACAATAAATCCATAGATTAAAGAAACTTAATGAATCCCACAGCATCTCATAATTAAAAAGAGGTGAAATCCTGTAATAAAAAGAAATCTTAAAAACAGAAAAAAAAATTTTCTACAAAAAAAGAAAAGAACAAAGATAAGGATGACAGAGTATTGCTCATCAGAAACAATGCAGCCAGCCAGTAGAGCAACCTCTTTTGTTGACTGCAAAAAGCCCTGCCAACCTGGAATTCTATACCCAGACAAAAAACAAAGGCAAAATGAAGACATTTGCAGAAATGACAAAGCTGAAGGAATTTGCAACAAGAAGTCCTACACTACAAGAACATGAAAGGAAGTCCTCTGTACAGAAATAACGCGATACCAGATGGAGATACAGAGCTCCAGCTTGCTATCATGGAAACTATCCTTACATTGGTAAATAGAGAAGATTCTTTCCCTGTTATTTAAATCTCATTAACATATAATTGCTTAAATATAATGATAACAATGAACTGTAGAATTTATAGCACACACATTAGTAAAAGATATGAAAATAGCTTAAAGGTCCGGAGAAGAGAAACGATGACATGCTGTTATATGCTTCTTAAACTATACGCAAAGTAGTGTAGTATCCTACAAAGCCTGGCTGTGACAAGCTAAAGATGTATGCCATATATCCTAAAGTCATCACTAGTTTTTATAAAAGAAAGCATTATAACTAATAAACCCAAAAAATACAAAAATGACATCACAAAACAAATACCATCAATTCAAAAGAGAGCAGGGAAATAGGAAAAAGGAGCAAGGAAGAGATGGAAAAAGTAGAAAACAAAGAGCAAACTTATGGACTTAAACATGATCAAACCAATAGCTCCATTAAGTATAATTTGACTAACATAACAATTAAAGTGAAAGGAATGTCAGAATGTCCAACACTAGCTGGAAGAAGGTTGGATTGACTATTCTATCTCAGACAAAAATCATTAACAGAAATTTAGAAAGTCACTTCATAAGGAGAAGGGGCTCCACTGATCAAGAAGCTCAAAAAAATTTAAACATTTATGAACCCGATAACAGAGCTTCTCAATACATTAGGTCAAACAGATAAGATAAAACTGAGAAGTAAAGCAGAGAAAATAAAGTCATGATCGCTTTCCCAGGACCTTCTTGAAGAAAGAGAGAGTTCCAGCAAGGATACTGTATACCCCAGCAACACTGTCAACAGAACTTGACTGACACAGACCCTCTACCCAGAAAAGCAGAAAGAACATTCTCTTCAAAGGTTTACATAAAATTTGCCAAGATAGGCCATGTCCTGGACCAAATTTAAGTCTAGACAAACTTCAAAGGATCCAAGTCATAAAAGTATGTGCTCTCGCCAAAATGGAATTTAATTACAAATTAGCAGCAGAAAGGCATCTCGAACATGTCCAGATATTTGAAAACCAGAAAATGATGCATTTCTAAATAACCCATGGGTCAAAGAAAAAAACAAAGGGAAATTAGAAAATATTTGAAACTGAATGAAAAACACATCATATTAGGATGTGTGATTAGTAATTAGGGAGGAACTCACAGTACAAAACGCCTACATTAGAAAAGAAGAAAGATCTCAAATAAGGACCTCAGCTTCCTCCAGGAGCAACCAGAAAAAGAAAAGCACATTAAACCCAAGGTTAGCAGAATAACAAAAATAATAAAGCTCAAAACAGACGCTAACAGAAATGAATAAAATAAAAAATCTTGTTCTTTGAATAGATCAACACAATTGACAGTGTGATCAAGAAACAGAGAAAACACAAATTACCAGCATTAGGAATAAGAAAAGTGACATCATTATGGATTCAAAAGTTATTACAAGGATAATAAGGGAATATTATGAACAACTTGAAGCCTACTTTCAAAACCAGAGATGCTATGAAAGATATCTTCAAAGATACAAATACCAGAAAAATAAGGTTAATAGCCTTATATCTATTAAAGAAATGGAATTAACAGCTACAAGTCTTCACCTGCACCTAATGCTTACCACCACCTCCCCCCACTAAAAAAAAAACAAAAAAACTCCAGAACCAGATGGCTTTATTTGTGAACTATACCAAACATTTAAGGAAGAAGCATATGAATTCACCACAAACACATCCATCAGATTGACTAGGAAAAAACAGTTCCAAATTTATTTTTGAAACCATCATTACCCAGATTTCAAAATCAAAGACATTATCAAAAAGAAAGACTAGAGACAAATATCCCTCATAAGGAAAGGCCAAAAAAAAAAAACTAGCTAAACAAAATTTTATTTTAGCAAATTATCCACCAATATATTAAAAGAATACTATAGCATACCAAGTAAGCTATATTCCAGGAAAAGTAAGCTTGTTTAACATTTGAAAATCAATCAATATAATTCATCATACCATCAAACTAAAAAATAAAAACTAGATGATCATCTCTACCAAACAGAAAAAGGCATTTTATAAAATCTGACATCTGCTTGTCTTCAAACAACTCTCACAAAACAAGAAATAAATGTGAACTCCTTCAACTTGATAAGGAGCATCAATGAGAAAGTACAGCTCATGTCATACATGATTGTAAATGTTTTCCCCCAAGACAAGGATACCTGCCCTCCCATGTCTATCAATATTGCAGCGAAGCTTCTGTCCAGTGCACTCACACCAGAAAAAGAAACAAAAAGCCAACCGATGGGTAAGAAGAAAGTAGAACTGTCTCTATTCTAAGAGAACATGATCATTAATGACAAAAATTCAATAAAAGCTACAAAAGCTACTAGGACAAGTAAGTGAGTTTAACAAGGTTGCAGTGTAGAAATAACACCAGTACCCAAAAATCAATTTTATTTCTATGTCAGAAAACAATCAAGAATTTAAAAGCTATTTACAATAGCATTAAAAATATGGACAATGGATACATTCAACAAAACGTGTGTGTCAACTAAAGTCTACAGAACATTGCTAGGAGAAATGAGAGACTTCATGTCTGGACATCCAGCTTTGTTCACAGGTCAGGAGCCCCAGGAGTGCGGACCCTAGTTCGCCCAAACAGATGTAGAGACCCAGTGCCACCCAAACAGAAGCCCGCCAGAGCCTTTGGTTGAAATTGGGAAGGTGATTCTACGTTCACACAGAATTGCAAGAGGCCCTAGAATAATGAAAGGAGCTTTGAAAAAGAAGCACAGCACTGGGAGGACAGCAGCACCTTGCTTGGTGGCTTATTGTGTGGTAGAGCAATTAAACAGTCCTGTTGAACAGCGTAAAGGGAGCAGAGACAATTGCCTCCTCGACAAATGTGCGAGAAAATCACCTATCTGTGAGCCAACATTATGTGTTACAAATACAGAAATACCTCCTGTCCACACACTATACTCTCAGACCATATACAAAACTGAAGTCAGAAATGTTTCACGGACCTCGAAGTGAAGCCCAATATGCCTCTAGAAGGAAAGAGAAGTGAAAGGAAATACTTGTGATCTTAACTGAGAAGCAGAGCCCTTAGCCAGACGCAGAGCACCGTTCGTAGAAGAAAACGCTGATGATAAACCGGAGTTCATGAAAACTGCAACTTCCTACTCAAAAGACCCTTTGAGAGAATGGACAGCGGTTGGAGTAAATCTGATCGAGGACTTGTACCCAGAATCCATAGAGAACTCTCAAAATGCAGTTAAACATAACAACCCAATTTTATAAATAGGGACAAGATTTGAACTCTTCACCAAAGAAGCTGTACGCACAGCCAGTAATCTAATAAAACATCCCCACTAGCACATGTCACTAAGGAAATGCAGATTAAAAGGCACAGTGAGATGTCACTCCATAACCATCAGGGTTGCATAAGCAGACAAGAATGAACATGCTAAGAATCAGGGATTCTATGGGGATCTGGAACTTTCCTGCATGTGGAAAGGTACAATCACTTTGGAGGGCACTTTTCCAAACATTAAACATACATTTAACATATGATCCTGCCATGAAAGAAAAAAAAAAGAACGGATAAAAATTGGATCTCGTTAAAATTCAAAACTTTGGTAATTCACAAGGCACCGAAAAGAAAATGAAAATACAAACAAAATACAAACAAACAGGCTGGGAGAAAATATTTGCAAAAGACACATCTCATAAAGGACTTTGTCCAGAATATACAGGACAAAACAAAACTCTTATAACTCAAGAATTAAAGACAAGCAACCCAATCAAAATATTAGCCAAAATTTAAATATTTCTCTATATAGAATAGACAAATGGCTAGTAAGCACATGGAAAAATGTTCAATACATTAGTCATTACGAACACGGCAATTAAAACTACAAGGAGGTGTCATCGCACACCTGATAGAACAGAAGGATGCAGAGAAACTAGATCCCACGGGCTCTGTTGGTAGGAATCCAAAATGGCGCAGTCACTTCCACAATGTTTATCAGTTTCTTAAAAAGTAAAACATAAACTTATCAGATGACCAGCAATCCCACTCTTCAGTATCTACCCAAGAGAAGTAAAAACACACGCCCACACAAGAACTTTTGCATATTTCCTCATTTATATTATGAATATTTCCTCATAATATCCCCAATCTGATAACAACCTCCATGTCCATCAGTTGGGAAGCAGACAACGGACTTTGCAGTAAAAGGAAAACCCACAGCGACATTCTACAACCTGTAAGAACCTCAAACGCATTGTGTTGCACGAAAGAACCCAGACACAAGAAAGCACATACTGCACGGGCTGATCTTTAAGAACTATCCAGAAAAGGCAAAGCCACAAAGTAGCTTTAATATACAAAAGTAGATGAGTGGTTGCCTAGGGCAGACGAAATGTGCACGAGGAATCATACTGGAGGAGTGATCTGACACTGATCTATGGTGATGCTTGTCCAGCTTGGTCAGTGCACTAAAAGAAATTTTTTTTAAAATTTACATTAAAAAAATCACATTTTAAAAGGTGATATAAATGATATACAAAATGTGCCTCAATCAAGTTTTTTTTCAATGTTTTTTTAAAAAAAGAAGTGTGTTGGGGCGCCTGGGTGGCTCCGTGGGTTAAAGCCTCTGCCTTCGGCTCAGGTCATGATCCCAGGGTCCTGGGATCGAGCCCCACATCGGGCTCTCTGCTCCGCGGGGAGCCTGCTTCCTCATCTCTCTCTGCCTGCCTCTCTGCCTACTTGTGATCTCTGTCTGTCAAATGAATAAATAAAATCTTAAAAAAAGAGAGAGAAAAAAAGGAAAAAATAAAAAAAGAAGTGTGAAAGCTGTCCCTCAAAGTTTTTGCAGATTCATTTTAAGAAGACCCGCCCTGGATTCCAGGAAGAGAGCCCCTCTAGTTACGTAAAGGACAGATCAGAGGAGGGTGCAGGGAAACATGTATCATGGTTTAAACATCCAAGGTGAACCAGGCCCTGTTTCAAAAGCTTGTGTAATAGAGAAGGTAAGACTCTCCTCACTTCGCAAACACCTCCCTCCAAGGAAAGTCACTCCGGCGAATCAGGCGGAACCAGAGACAAGGACGGCTGCCGGGTGCGGCCTGACGCCCAGCGGTCTCAGCAGTGACGCCGGACAACGCCGGTACAGATTTCCGAATTACACTCCTGATGCAGCAAAATTCTGTTTCCTATCACAGCGTCTCTACCAACGTGACAAGTCAGAAATACGACGGCGCTGACGTGCTGTGCGAAAAACCATCCAGCAGGCGACCGCGCTCACCGCGCTCCTTAAAACCAGAGCCACCTGCCGACTGTAGGTAAGGGACACCTGAAAATTCCAACGTGGAGTTTAAGAGAAGATGATGTAAACCCCAGTCCCGTACCTGATTTTGACAAAATGTCTCGTCCCCATGCAAATACATGAGTCAAATATAAATTGTTTTCACAGTATCAAGGCTTGTAGTAGCTTGCATGAAGGGAATGTGGCTTCCCGACCATTTCCTGCTTACGTCTCCAGAAAAGACCTTCACACTTCCACTTCCTGGTAAATTTCCCCTTGGCCCTGCCCTAACGCAACCCCTCCTCGGAACTTTGTTGAGATCATTAACATTTGGGTTTTGCTCTTTACTGCCTGGGCACCACCATGGGTTTACTTTCTCCCTCAACCGTCATTCACAGGGCTAGGAAGAGATCACCCCCGATGACATCTGTCTGCAGCGCAGCCGACACCGATGTCCTCATTTGAGATCACGTTCAAGGTTAAAATGAGTAAGAGATCACGGAGCTTGGGTGTAGACCACGCACCGTGCCCGGTTTCCCACAAGCGGGAAGCACTCAGAGGAGATCATGCTGGACGCGGTACTAGAGCCCGCACCGGAGGCAGCCAGGCTTGGGGGAGACACTCATGAGAAAGGAAGAGGAAGGAACTGGAACTTCTGGACCTTCAAATACGAAGATATTACTTTAAGAACATGACTGAGCGCAAAAGAAACTGCGAAACTCCTCAGAGGCCACAAACAAGATTAACACATGAAATCAGGTGAGTACCAAAGCTGGGGTCTACCTGGGCTCCCGGACGGATCTGCGGTGACCGAGTGCTCCCTCTGACGCCCCTGCAGCCTGACCGCGCATGACGCCAGAACGTGGGCAGGGCCCCTCCCGGAACACAAACACAAATTCTGACTCGCGCACAAGATTATCAAGGACACCGGGCTCTCGTGCCCTGACTCTGGGTGCAACGGGGAGTGACAGTGGCACGTCGGTCCACACTCATGGGTTTGAGAACCACCACCCCACCATCTGCAAGAGCCACACAGTGCAAACTGAGGATTTAAAGTGGTTCAAGAGACCCTGAGTTTCCTGGAAGAAGCAAATCCAAAAACCTCCCCAAAGTCCCGCACGTCAGAAAACAAAGTAACCAAAGAAAAACAACAAAGGAAACGAAGCACGGAAGCATCAGTTAGAAGTAATCAGCAGCAGAATCACACTCAAAAAGACTCCAGATATTAAAATATTAGATTCAAAATAATTATGTGCATTAGGAAAAGACAAAAGAGACACAAAATATTAGCAAAGAACAAGAGATGAATGATTATGCAAACTTAAAAATAAACAGGAAAGGGACGCCTGGGTGGCTCAGTTGGTTAAGCGGCTGCCTTCGGCTCAGGTCATGATCCCAGCATCCTGGGATCGAGTCCCGCATCTGGCTCCTTGCTCGGCGGGGAGCCTGCTCCTCCCTCTGCCTCTGCCTGCCTCTCTGTCTGCCTGTGCTCGCTCGCTCGCTCTCTCTCTCTGACAAATAAATAAATAAAATCTTTTAAAAAAAAAAAACAGGAAAACCCTTAAATCAAAAAGCTATTTTAAATTAAAATGCATTAAATGGAAGAAGATCAAACCAGACGCAGACGGAACTGGTGGATGGGGAAGCAGATCTGAAGGAAGTGCCAGGAGCACGACAGAGGGACAAAGGAAGGGAGGACAGATGGGGAAGGTGACATAGGTCTAGTGGATGTTTCGGAAAGGAACGGAAGATTGGGGCAGAGGCAATATTTGGGGATAATGTGGGAGATGTTTCCACACCCAGGAAAGACATAAATCCTCAGAATCACAAAACAATGAATCCCAAAGAATAAACAAAATGGAACACACAGCACAGCCTATCACAGAGAGGTCGTAGAGCATTAAAATAAAAGATCGTAAAAGCAGCCAGAGGAAAAGAAAAGTAATGTAAAGGGGGTGCTCTACTCATTAGCAACATTGGTGGCCAGAAAGTAGTCCTGAGAGGACATCATCCTCGGTCCAGAAAGGTTCACCCAGCCAAACTGCAAAATGGGGGGAGAAACAAAGATACTTTAGACAAATCTTGAATTTACTGACAACAGATCCTCACAAAGGGACATGTCATGGATAAATCTGGGGAAGAAAAGGGAAATTATTCCAAGAAGGAATTTCTGAAATTGAAAAAGGAAAATGTTAAATATGGATAAATTGAAACAAGCATTAACTGTATTCTTAAAAAATGACATCAGCATTAATTTGTGAATCCGGGAATCCACTTCTAGAGATGACAGATTAGGAAATCTGAAGCAACACTTCACTGAGGACAGAATTTATTTTTAAAATACACTAAAGACACTGGATATCCAGAAAAATCAGAGGAAGAATGGGACCCAGAGAGCTGAGTCCTGCTTCGCTTCCCACTGGGTTCATATCCCATCCAGAGAACAAGGCCAAGAAAATGAGCACGTCCTTTGACAGCAGGCAGGATGACGGCAAAAATAAATCTTAGCAAAACAGAAACAACAGGAAACTACCTTTACTTGATATATTTTTTCTGTTTTGATAAAATGTTTAAGACAAAACTGAAAGTAAGAAATTTAGCTGTTATTATCCACAGATGACATGATTGTGTATGCATGAAATCCAAAGGAATGTGCAGATAAATCATCAGAGTTAGAAAGTTTTGAAAAGTTGCTGCATGCAAATTTGATCCATGGAAATCAATTTTCCTCCTACATGCCATCAAACTAAAGAGTACAGTTTATAAAGATGCCATTTACAATAGTGTCAAATGTAACAAGTATCTATGAATAAATCTCACAATACTGCAAGATCTCTATGCAGGGGGAAAACCATTAAGAACGCTTAAGGAAACCTTAAATAAATGGAGGAAACCATGTGCCTTTGATTTAAAGACTTAATATCACAAAATGTCAGTTTTTGCAAATTGATTCAAAACAAAACCAATCAAAACCCCCATCTGCTGAGCTTCACAAACTTAGTTCAAAATTAAATGGAAATGCAAAGGACCCAGAATAGGCAAGGTACTCCTGAAGAAGAACAAGCTGGGACAGTTTGCTCTACTTGACTCAAGACTGGTTATGACGCTGAAGGAAGGAGCACAGAAAGGAACCGGCGCGGGCACGCGGGCACTGATGGGACAGAGTAGAAAGCCCAGAAGCAGACCCACACCTACCCAGAAACCTGGTTTATGACAAAATAGCATTGCAGAGTAGTGAGGAAAAGATGAGATCCTCAATAAACGATGCAAAGTTGGTTGGAAAGTAGACCTCCGTGTGAAAGGAAGGATAGTGAAACTTCTAGGAAATAAAATGATTTCTTCCTTTCTCTTTCTGGTACTTCATTATTACTGTATAGAAATGCAACAGATTTCTGTATATTGATTTTGTATTCTGAAACCTGGCTGAATTCATTTGTCAGTTCTAAGCGGGGTTTTTTTTGGTGGAGTCTTTAGGGCTCTCTATATATAGGTCGTGCCATCTGCAGTGAAAATTTTACTTCTTCCTTACCAGTCTGGATGCTTTATTCTTTTTCTTGTCTAATTGCTGCAGCTAGAGCTTCCTGTTCTGTGTTGAATAAATGTGGTGAGAGTGGAGACCCTTATCTTGTCCTTGATCTTACAGGAAAAGCTCTCAGCTTTTCACCATTGAGGATGGCGTTAACTGTGGGTTTTTCATATATGGCCTTTATCATATTGAGGTATGTTTCCTCAAAACCTACTTTCTTGAGAGTTTTTATCATGAATGGATGTTGTGTTTGTCAAGGGCTTTTTCTGCATCTGTTGAAAGGATTCCATGGTTCTTATCCTTTCTTTTATTGATGTGACATATCATGTTAATTGATTTGTGAGTATCGAACCATCCTTGCATCCTAGGAATAAATCCCACTATGACTTAAAGTAAGGAAAAGTTCTTTAAACAGGAAATAAAAATTATGAACAAAAATACAGGATTGATACACTTGACTATATTAAAATTATGAATTTGTTTTTATTAAATGTCATCACTAAGGCAGTGGAAAAGCAAGCCAATTGGGTAGGAGAAGACATTCACATATACATAAATGTTATCAACTGAATGTGTCCCCGCAACACTCATATGTTGAAATCCTAACCCGCAAGTTGATGATATTTGGAGTTGGGCCTTTTGGAGGTGATTATATCATGAGAGCGGTGCCCCCATGATGGGATTCGTGCTCTTATAACAGAGATCCTAGGGAGCCCCCTCAACCCTCCCTCCACCATGTGAGAACACTGAGAAAAGACTGTTATCTTTGAGCCAGAAATTGGGTCTTCATCAGACACCAAAGGTGGACTGCTAGCGCCTTGATCTTTGGCTTCCCAGCCTCCAGTAAATGCCCATGAACCACCCACACACACACACACAGTGTAAGAATATTCACTGGTACATTATTCAACAGGGTCCAAAACTAGAAATACACTCAAGTGTCTTTCAACAGAATATGAGCACAGAAATTGTGTCTTATTTATATAATGAAATGTGAAATGAGTAAATTATACTCTAGTTATACTCTACAAATTTAATCACACTGACCTTTATCAAAAGGTAGTTTCTGATGATTATAGACTTGAATGTGAAAGACAAAACTATAAACCTTGAGGAGAAAATGAAGAAAATGTCTTCATGCATTTCAAGTTAGAAATGATTTTTAAACAAGGAAAAGAAGCACAAACATAAAGGAAAGATGGATAAATCTGATTATGCTAAAATAAAACATAGCTACTTATAAAACACATCATAAAGCATGTGAGGATCTTTATTTACATTTTTTAAAAAGATTTTTTATTTTTATTTATTTGTTAGAGAGTGTGAGCACAGGCAGAGAGAGTGGCGGGCAGAGGCAGAGGGAGAAGCAGGCTCCCCGCCAAGCAAGGAGCCCGATGTGGGACTCGATCCCAGGACGCTGGGATCATGACCTGAGCCAAAGGCAGCTGCTTAACCAACTGAGCCACCCAGGCGTCCCTTTATTTACAATTTTTTAAGAACAACACCATGTTAGTCTACAGAATGTGTAAAGAACATTTCAAATCTATTTTTAAAAGGACACTATCAACTCAAGAGAAAAGCAGCCAAAAGTCTGAAACAAAAGTTTCATAAACATACGAAAAGGTTATCAGACTCACTAATAATTATGGAAATTGTAGCTAGAACCACAGTGAGACACATTTTCAGGGTTATCAGTTGAGGAAAAATGGAAAAATCTTACAGAAGCAACCTCTAACAGGAAGGGTGAAATATTGAGTTTTTGGTGGGAATGTGTCATCAGTTTCATAGCAGAAAAGTCCTGTGCGTGTGTGCGTGTGTGTTACGTTCGTCACCACACAGTACATCATTAGTCTTTGATGCAGTGTTCCAAGATTCATTATTTGCATATAACACCCAATCCTCCATGAAATCTGTGCCCTCCTTGATACCCATCACCAGGCCAACCCATTCCCCCTTCTCCCTACCCCTCTGATATCCTCAGTTTGTTTCCCAGAGTCCATAGTCTCACAAAAATTAACAAAACAAGGTAGAACAGATGTTGGAGAGGATGTGGAGAAAGGGGAACGCTTGTGCACTGTTGGTGGGAATGCAAGTTGGTGTAGCTACTCTGCAAAACAGCCACTTTGGAAAACACGTTCCTCAAAAAGTTAAACATAGAGCTACTATGACCCAGCAATTGCACTACTGGGTGTTTACCCCAAAGATACAGATGCAGTGAAAAGGACACCTGCCCCCAAATGTTTATAGCAGCAATGTGCACAGTCACCAAGCTGTGGAAGGAGCTGGGATGCCCTTCAAGAGACGAATGGATAAAGAAGATGTGGTTCATACGGACAATGGACTATTACTCTGCCATCAGAAAGGATGACCATCCACCATTTGCATCGACACGGACGGGACTGGAGAGGATTATGCTGAGTGGAATAAGTCAAGCAGAGAGAGTCAATTAACCTACGGTTTCACTTACTTGTGGAGCACAACAGCACGGAGGACATGAGGAGATGGAGAGAAGTGAGCTGCGGGAAACCAGACGGGGAGACGAACCACGAGAGGCTGTGGACTCCGGGTCACAGCACACCAGCCCTGGTGACCGAGGGCACACACGCGGGACAGCTGGCGCTGCGGCAGCGCGTGCTTCGAAGCCGCTCAGAAAGTCGGTCTGAAAGGTTCTCACCGCTAAAAAGACACGGGAACTTGTGACATGGGGGAGGGGTTGCCTAGCACCGCGGGTGTCTCTGAGCCGTGTCCAGGCGCACCATCACCGCGCGGCGCACCGTGAACCTACACACGCTGCGCGGCCGTCGCGGCCCACCGTCGGGGAAGCAGACCGACGTCACCTAACTGCGCGCACAGTGTGCGTGGCCTGTGCCCCGAGAGAGACGGACGGAGGCGCACACGTGCGCCCCACGCCCCGGACACAGACTCCGGCGTGAGAACCGCAGTGTTCCAGGCCGGCACAACCCGAACACAATCGGCTGACGGTGAACGGGCAAGCAACTGCGTCTCCCGCCGACAGCGCTACGAGGCGGGGACGGCGACCGGGCCGCGCCGACGGGCCTCACAAGCACATTCTCAAGCGAGGAGGGAAACCGCACGCGGTTTATGCGGCGTGACGGCTCCAGAAAGCCCCGGTTCTCTGAAGCTCTGCAAGTACGGCTCCGGGCACACGTGTCCTGGAGAACCAAGAGAAGCGAGGCCGGCAGCGACATCACCCGGGTGATGGGGACCTGGTGGGAAGGGAGGGCGAGGCCGGCAGCGACAGGCCCACGGTGGGCCTCAAAGACTCGCGAATGTCCCCTCCCGCGCGGCGCACGTGCGGGTGTCGGGTTCGTTCCGTTCCGTCTCCCGCCACATACGGGCCGGCCAAAAACGCGGGATCTTACAAAACACCCGGCTGGGCTGCGGGTCTCCGCTTCTGCTCTTACTCCAAATCACCCCCAGGTCTGTCCTTGGCTGCCGCCCTTCCCGGGAAGGGCCTCGGACACCGTGGACGAGCCCGGCCCGCGGCTCTCTGGTGCCCGCCCGTCTCCCGCTCCCGTGTGGGCCCTCACAGTCACGTTCACGGCGCTGTCACAGCCCCCCGGCGGCACGGGTCTCACACGCTGCTGAAATGGGAACAGAAAGGTCGTGAACGGGAAATGATGCGGAGAGTAGCGTCGAGAACCGCTGATTATGGGTCTCTGGGTGTCGTTCACTCCCATTTGACTCTTTCACTGAGCTCACGGGACACCAGAGCCCTAGAAAGATCTCGGGACCGAGCTCTGATAACACACCTCCCATCCTCCATGGCTCCCGTGTCCACGCCTGTCTCCGACTCGGCGCCGGACTCCTCCCTCCCTGAAGGTCGGGGACGTCTGCCGCCAGGAGGCACAGTCAGCCACTGACTCATTTCCTCGCCGGGCACCTGAGACCCTCCGCGGCCCGGAAGCGCTCGGAACCTCGGAGACTGCGGTGGGCGCGATGACGTTGGGAAGAAAAACGGCTGAAGATTCCAAGACTGTGTGTGACTCCCAGTGAACAGGCAGAACTGTGTTCTTCGTCCTTGTCACTGCCGCAGCCTTGGGCTCCAGAGGGAAGGGGGCAGACAAAGGATAGGTAACAGGGAGAGGGGATGGGAAGAGTGGACAGGAGGGGCGCAGCCCAGAGAAAGGGCGGCAGTGGAGACCCTTCATTCTGTTGTCCTCGCTGACCTCGGGACGGAGGCAGAGGGGAGCGGGACAGGTGTCCATGTGGGACAGGCCAGCTCTGTAGGGCAACCGGGCCCCAGAGAAGCGGTCACACTCTGCATGACCACTGCCGGGGACGCAGAGCCCGCTCAGTGCAGTGACCTGGGAAGCAGCCTCTGCTGTCCCTGAAGGACGTCTGCGAGGGCTGGTGCCTTCTGGGAACAAGGCAGGAGAGCAGGTGCTCCTACGGACAGGGGTTAGAAGATACACACGGGCCTACACCACACACAGGCCTCAGGCCTCACCTCCACATGCCCTCCCTTGCCCGCCACACAGAGAGCGTGGTCCCCCATGGCCTCCTGCCACCTGCTCTCTCTCTTCCCCGGGGCCTCAGAAGCCAGGTCCAGGTAGGGGGATGGGGACTGGATAAGAGACGTGCTGGGCAGCCTTCAGGGAGGACATCGTTCGGGTTTTGAGAGGTCTGGAAGCAAGCAGGCACGTAGAGAAACCACTGAAAGAGTAGGGAACTCTTGTGTCTTCCTTTGTTTTCTGAAAAATGTAAATTAAGGAATTGAGATATTTGGAAATACACTGTCAAGAGCATCCGGGAGCCACTGTGTGGGCACATCACTCGGTTTCAGGTACCCAGTTCTATAAGATGGTGCATCAAGTGTGAAGATGATTCCAGCAGTTAGAGGATGAAACCGACAGTTAGGGGACAGGATCACAGGTTCTGAAACCGACAGTTAGGGGACAGGATCACAGGTTCTGGACACAGAGGGCACAAAATGCCCCCTGTTCCCCCCCCCCCCTTTTGAATCTCACCAAGTTCTGAAGGCCTCCTCAAGGGTCCCCTCCTCTTCCCCAACAGCATCTATGGTTTGGGGACCCCAAGTCATGGGTGAGCGGCCCCCCATGAGTGTGAGAAAACTGGCTGGTATGGTCACCATCAGTGCAATGACCGTTTCGGGGGCCCTGAAAAGCCTGCTGGTGACCCGGTCCGCACGGGTCCTCATGAGCACCGCTACTTCTCATGCAGGAATTTCAAAGCACAGGAGGTCTGTAGAATTTCCTCACATCCACCAGCAATGAGAAGCAGCAGGAATTCAGACCATGGCTGTCGCGTCCAAGCCCTCCACACCCACCCCGGGACTTAGTGCTTGGGACAGCAGCTCGGGGGAGGCCAGCCTCCCTTCGCCGACCGGGCTCAGACTGTCGGTGACCCATCCCACGGTGCTGAGCAAAGACGCGGCCAACAGACGACAGTAACTGTCTGCTGGTGAACGTAAGGCATTATTAGACACGTGGGGATTTTAAAGCCTAGGGAGCAGCGTTCGTGTGCTCGTTACGGTGACTTCATCACAAACTGACTGGTGGCACTCCTGCAAAAGATAGATAGACTTCATTAAACGTGTGTATTAGCCTCTCCAATTACACACACTTCATTACTCAACCTGAACATTGCAATAATTTATTTTTTATTTAAGCACTTTCTGGATGGAGCTATTCCTCTTGAAAGGTTTGCAAATGGGTCTGGTTTGTGATCATTTAAATATATCCCCCCTTTATGTATACAAATGTGGTGACTTTTTTGTTTTTTAAAAGAAGCAAATCACTAAAAAGCCAATCTTTCTAAGAATTTAGATGGTGTGTGAGGGTTTTCTTTCTTCCCACAAGTGTCCTTTCCTTCAGTCCTGTAGAATACAGTATCTCAGCCCACCGAAGCACCACGCTTGAACACAAAGCTGGCCCTTTCCAGCTTCCGAAAGGACAAGAGTGAATCCAAGCTCCAAAGTCAAGTGCGCGGCAGGAGAGCCTCTGCGGCTGAGTCCCAGGTCCAGAGTTTGACAAGATGTACCAGAGCACCATGAAACTTCCACTTGGAAAGCAGACGACAAAATAGTCTTCAAAATCAAATAATCCAATAGCGAGCGAATGTTTTCAATAATTCCCTTAAAAAAAAATCTCTAGACTCTGGTTACACCCAAGTCCACTGTTCTCTCTGTACCGAGATACTTTAACTTCTCAGACTTGAAAAACACAGACACCTTTCTGATCATTTAAGTGGCATCCCCTGACAAAACAGTCTGACGAGTCCCAGTGACGATTCCAGGGGCAGAGGAAGAGAAAGTGCTGGGCGGGACAGGTACCCTGGGGAGACAGGAGGGAGAGGCGTCACCCCGGGAGGGGAGGAGGTTGGGCCCTTCCTTGCAGCCGAAGGGCAGAGAGACATGGGGCAGGGGTGCCCCTGCTGGACAGAACATGGAAGGAGTGGTTGGGAGGGTCCGGGCAGCTCCGATCAGTGCCCCTGCCCCTGCTGTATTGAATTTGGCTCTCAGAACGCACCCAAAGCTGGGGACAAAGAACTACCAAAAACTTGGAATACTTCACGCTCTCTAAGCAGATGGAAGGAATCACACCGGCCATGCCCCTTCTCCTCACGCAGCCCCCCCTTTCCCAGGCCCACTGAGGCAGCAACCCAGAGATGCAGAGGGAGGACAGCCAGGACTTCAGGGATTGTACCCTCTGCCTCCAGGGGACGGTGGGGTGCCCTGTCTGCCCAGAGCAAAAGAGAGCACAAGGGAACCTGGCTCTGAATGGGGAGCGTAAATGAGGGCTGGACAGAGCTTTTCTAAAGGCTGGCTCACGGCCCCCTGCCCTTCCTCAGACACAGAGGCGAGCGCGTTGGTCCGTGAGCCTCCTGCACTGCCACCCTATGTCCAGTGGACATGGCGGTAGTGCCAGTGGGAGCAGTCTTCCTGCCCCACTCACCAGGTGGCCCACCAGGCACCGGAATCCAAGGGGCAAGGGGCTCCAAGGCGTGGGAGAGGGAGAGGGAGAGCCGAGTGGCCCACAACAGGGAAGGAAGCTGGAAGGGGCCCTGGTATGGCACTTCCCAGGAAGTTCACGGAGGTATCTGCCAGAGAGCATGTGCAGAGAAGCAGCCATAACCCACAAAGTACTTTGACAGCAGTCGGTTGACTGAGGACACACGTCCCTCTGTGCCTTGACATCCTGTGGAGACAAGGACCCAGGGAGAGGAGGGACGGCATCACACCTCCCTCCCACTGCAGGTGGCTGAAGCCTCAGAAGGGGAGTAGATAAGGTTGGATTTCAAGTTGGACACACTTGGGCTTTTCAGTAAAGAAAAGTGATCAGAACCCTCTGGAATCCTGCCGAGATGACAGCAGGAGGCACAAGAGGCCATAAAACAGGTGAACAGATTCTTAGAGAATCCCAGAGTCCCTTCATAGCCGTACCCTGCTGCACTGGAAAGTCAAATATTAGCATCGGGACCACTGGGGAGCGGGAATGGAGAAGAAGGAAGACAGACGAGCGAGGAAAGTCAGCCTGCGGCAAGAGTCCATCCAACAGAGGAGCGCCCATCACAGAACTGCAGGGTTCTCCCAGCAACGTTTGAAGCCCATGTGGGCACAAAGACAGCAAGCAATGTGTGAAATTTCCTTATAAACCAAAAAACTATCATATAACCACCTCAGAATTGTCTCTTTTCTTCTAAATATAATACCTTGCTGTCGGTTACACGCCAACATCTGGTTTTGACTTTCCCTTGATAGGACAAAGGGCAGATTTCAGATCTATTCCTACCAAGTCTCACAAGTGCATGAGTAAGGATCTCCTTACATGTGCCCAGCGACTGCACTCTGGCTCGCCTGTGGGCTGGGAGGCAAGATAACACAGAGACTAAGGCCTGTTTCTGCAGCCAGACGGCAGCATTAAATCATGTCTCCTGCCGACTCGGGGGGTCTTGGGCAGGATCCCAGTCTACTCTCCTCCGCCTGTGCTCTTTGATCACGAGGCCTCGTTGGCATTTTCCCAACCTCATATGTCTGTGAAGCAAACATGGCTGCGAGCCCCCACACCCAACAGGAAGACCAGCCAGATGCTGCAGAGAGATCCTACAGCTGCCACTTGTCCCCAAGCCCATGTACGCTCCAGGAGCCCCATCTGTGGAAAGCGGGGGGACAGGCGCAGGGATGTTTTGGCCACCTCCTTCCCATTTGGGGCAGAATCTGTTGGCCTCTCCCCGACTCGCAGTGTCTGTGAGCAGTTAAAGGTGCTGCCCCCTTCATCTCGATAGAGCGACACAACACACTCAACACTCCAGCCTCTGACTGCCTCGGGGCACCACAGCGCACCTGACGTCCAGCACTGACGACCGCAGTGGGTCCAGACCCCGACTGGAAGGATGTCAGTTGGGCAGACGAGCACATTTCTTGAAATCTCCATGTTTCAATGCGGCAATGAGTCACACAAGCCTGGCATCCACTTGTCTGCTAAAACCTGCAACCGAGAGGAAAGACAGAGAATGTTTTGCTCAATTTAGAGTCTACTTGAAATTAATGGAGAATAAATGTTCCAAATCCAAACCTTTCAGGGGACAATTTCCATTACGCCCAAGTTCGGCTTCATTTCTGATCCACGGGTGCAAGGAGTAACAGCTGTTAGGGGCACTATAAAGCAAGCAAACCACCGAGGCCGTAAACTTTAAAAAGAAAACTCTCTTTCTGATGGTCACTGGGAGAAAAGAGAAGGGAATGGCACATTTGGTGAAATCTGATCACACTGCGAGGGCCTGCCAAATCCTCGAAGCTGTAGTAAAGGTCATCGTGCGGAGATGCCGATCCATCAAATGCCTCCGCTTCACTCCCCTTCGGTGGGCGAGGCAGGCTTGATGGAGCGGACGGGCGGGCAGGGCGTGGGAGGCAGCACGCCATCCCGACGGGCGTGGGGTGGGGCAGAGTGCAGCGGGTACTGCGAGGAGGGCTCGGAGCGGACCTCCTTCAGCCTGTCCGCCTTCCAGGCATCTGGCTCCTATGTCCAGCACAGCCCCGGACTTGGCCACATGCATGATCAGGTTTGCACACCCCTTCACACAAGCCCATGACCCAGAGAGGGAGCCAGCGGGGGTGTAAATACTTGTACAAAAAAGACTCCCCTTTCTAGATGACAGCTGCTCTAACACCTGAGCGAATTCTGCATCAATGTTTCCTACAGAACGTCTGCACCCTTAGAGACCTGCTCTGCTGAGGTGTCCACGGGCCAGGCTGGAGAGCAGGACAGCAGACAGGAAATGAGAGGGACAGCCCAGCAGGAAATGATGCAGGGCTGGAGTAAGGGCGGGGTGAAGACTCCCAGGACCTGGAAACAGACCGTCAGATGGGGGCGGGGAGGGGGGTTCTGGTCGCGGTGATGGTGGCCCATGGTGCTGTATGGATAAGGGCGGCTCTACAGGAGGAAGAGAGACTCTTCTAACCTGCTGCCCCCACAATCCCTCCGGGACCAACAGAATCGAATACGGCCCGTTGGTCTCCTAACAATGAGCGCACGTGTCCCGCGTCTAGTTCAGTGACTACCATGCGCAGGGAGAGTGAGAGGACTATCCCAGAGGAGACAGAGTCAGTGCAAGGTATGCAAAACTCAAGGAAGCCAAAGGCCAACATTTTCTGCTGGATTCTGCAACACAGAGGACATTGGCTGCCTTCAAAAGGATATTTTGGTGAAGTGGTGGAAATACAAAGGAGGCAGATGCCAGCTGGAAAGCCCAAAGGAGAGGACAGGAGGAAAGAAAGGCTGGAATACATTGATGATTCCTTCAAAAAGCTTGGCAGAAGTGAATCTGCTTGAGGACGGGGACCATGACTTTTCATTTCTATGTTGCTATCAGAGTACCAAGCTCATGATATGAGGTGTACCCATGTTTGATGGATCCATGGATGAACGGATGCCTTTCTGGGGAGGTTCAGAATAGGAAGAGATCCAAACCAAGTGTGCAGGCTGGAAGGGCATGAGACTGAGCGGAAATGTGTGCCTCGTGGGGAAAGTCCCAGAGACGGTCACAGCTCCAGAGGTGGTACATGTGGGAGCAGGGTAGACACGGGGCGTCCCACCCAAAGGAAGAGCAAGCCGGTGTCACTGCACGGAAGGGCAGGCCAGACAAGTGGACTGAGTCTAGACTGGGGGGCCTCACTGCCACACTCAAACTCTTGTACTAACTTCAGGAGGTCACGGGGAAATATCCAAGTCCTGTGAGCAGAGAACATCATGGTGGGTTGGACAAAGACTGCTCTGAGAATATGAAGTGCAAGACGGAGAGATGCAGAGAAGAGCCTGAGCCTCTCGGTGCTGAGGCAGAAGGAGCTCAGCCAAGAATGCGTGGATGGAGGCTCGGTAGAAGGGGCCATCCTTCATCTACCACCGGAGGCTTCGCGAAGGAGACTTGTTCTTGTTAAATTAGCCTCGGAAACTTACAACCCTGATATTTAACATTCAATGTCTTGCTGGGTGATAAGGGGAAGAGCTAAGACTTAAGATTCTATTGAAAATTTAATATGGCCTCCTCCCAAACTCAGCATCAAGAGAGAAAGACCACATGTGCCAGGTGGGAGTGGAGTGAAAGCGCAGAGAACTTCTGTCTGGGGAGGATGGGCTTTACCGGCTCCGTAAATGAGATCCAGTGGGACACAGCTCCTGGGAGGGTGGGCGCACATCTGGAAGTCTCTGGAAGTCTCTGGAAGCTCCTGCCAGGAGAACAGGAAGAACCAGCACAACTACAGAGAATCCACTACGAGGGGAGAGGGTCAGATGCTCCAAATGTGGGATGTTAGCCTTGGAAAGAAAAGGAATCGTGATTTCTAACTAGAGAGCAGATGAAGTTCTAGGGTAGGAGAATTAACCAGGTAAGGCCACAACTGTATCCCTTAAGTCCTAGGTCATAGCATTCTCCACTCACTCACAAGGCAGAAAGTGCGGGCACAGAGGAGCTTGATAACAGTTAGATGGAAGATAAATCAATATGAGTTTCTTAAAAACTGGATGGATGCCTGCATGACCAGCCACATGCACCTTCCCCCCAAGAGCTCCGAGGCCCTTCTGAGGCGATCCCGCCATGAGGTCACCTGATGTCTGACTCCAGATGCGTCCAGCTGGCTGAGTTCACTGGTCAGCAACGCTAAGCCCCTCTCCTGGCCGAGAACCACGTTTGCACCCTGGGGCCCAATGTATGCTTTGACACCCTGCTCTGGGGGGCTTTCTCTGCTCACAGTCAATGCACAGGGTATTCCTGAACTGCAATGGCCCGAGGAGCATAAAACAGATTTTCAAGTCCCCCTCACTTTTCTATCACACATTTATCTAAAAAGAGCAAACAACGCAGAGCTTGGTGTGCCCTTCTAGGTAACACGGTTCTGGAAACCTCTTTCTGGGTCAGCGGACGAAACAGCCACGAAGGGCCCCTGAGCCCCTGCATTCCCGGTGTCCGTGCTGAGCAGGGCAGTCACAGGTGTGCACCAGCAGCAGTCATCGGAGGTGCGGTGGGGACCCAGGATGGGGGGCTTCCCTGAACACCCCCAGATCCAGGCCTCAAACCACTCTGCTGGTCCCTGCAGAAAGTTCTGATTAAACTTCACTTTAAAAAAGAGTTTTTAGAGGAAATGACAAAAGATACTGAGCACAGTGGGAAGGGGGAAAAGCCAGGGAGCCCCGAATGGCCACCCTGGGCCACTCACAAGCCTCGTCCTCCCGCCCTCTCAGCTAACCCGTGTGGATGTGGAAAGAAACGTAGGCGGAGATCTCCAGCCTTTCCAGCTTTCAGAAACTCCCGTGACTGCGCTCCTCTCCAAAGTGGAAATGCAATCCTTTGTCAGCAGCAAGTATGGCTTAAGAGGCACCACGTTTTTCCAGAAAGAGCAGTTCTCGGTCCCTTTGGAGGAGCGGCTACAGCTCAAGGGCCAGCTCCTGCCCCCACAAAGCATGGCTTCTCCATCAGGGAGCTGTCAGCAGCCCGCAGGCCCCATGGCTGGACGTCCTCCCTGGGGACACGTCCACGGCTCCTGGGCTTCGGGAACCAGCAACACTCTCCCACGATGTGCTTGTCTAGCAAAATCAGTCTGGCTTTTCATAAAGATTTCTAGGATCGGAATCTTCCCGCGTTATTTTCCAAAAGAAATTAGTATGGAAATAAATGCTCTTCCTGCTGTAACTATCAGCTTTGATTCTGAAGCAGGTGGCAATCAGTTTGTACTTATTTTGGGAGAACAGCTTGGCCTGGATGCTCTTTTCTAAGTACCCTTTTTCCCCTGAGAAGGTGGTGATGACATGATTTACCTAGAAGAGCCACCTCTCCTAATTAGCCTGATTGGAAATTCAACAAAACCTGATGGGCCGCTCACAGGGGGAAATCCCCAAGCACGATGTTTGCAAGCACTAAGAGGTCCGTCCCAGCGACCACGTGTGGAGAACCACGGCCCACCGCCCCACCTCCCCAGTCAGACCCTCCCGAGCACCTGCCTCTCCACCGTGGTGCAGGAGGACCAGGCCAGGCGGCCCCAGCACCCTGGCTGGACCTGCTCTCGGGTGTCGGGGTACCATGCCCAGCCCAGTCCTGCTGGGGATGCGTGCCTAGCACGGGGCTCTCCATTTCCCAGTAAGTCACAATGATGCCCCACGTTCCCCACTATATCTTCATGTGTTTTCCTCTGTCACACCTCTCACAACTATAATTAAACTGACATATAATGACTTGATCGATGTCTGTTCCCCAAGAGATGAAGGTCTGCTATGCCAGGGACCCATCTCTCTCTTTAATCCCATTATCTTCGCGCCGATGAGCACCGTGTCTGACATCGAGGAGACATCCGGTGAGTGGCTGGTGAATGAATGAATCGATAAATCAACAAAGCAACGTTCTACGGTGACATCTCCTTTCTCTTGTTTGGGGCATCCCGTTTCGAAGAAAACTGCTGGAGCTTCAGGAAGGAACCGGGAGTGGCGGGGGCCCCTCTCTTTGACCTCGTCGAGCGTATCAGAACAGGATCCTGACAGATTCCTCGCACAGCCCAATGTGTTTGGATCCCACAGACAACGGACCCCTCCAAGGCCTGGGACAGCGAGCCCCAGACTCATCCCGGCCAACAGAGACCCTGCTCCCTGGTCCTCCATGTGGGCTGGGGGTGTGCTGGCCAGCCTGGGCCAGCCCCCGCGGACTGACTCTGCATTGCCCCGGCCCCCCGCCGCCCCCCTGCCGCACTGAGGCTGTGTGCTCCCTCCCGGTTACAGAGCACGGAGAGGTCGCGGGTTTGCATGGGGTTACTGGGTTTCCAGCTCAGCAACTGACAAGTGCAGAAAGACCTTCTGTTACCAAAATGGGAAACACAATGTTAATTTCTTTCCTCAAAAGAGAAAAGGTCCTTTCCCAGAGATCTCAATACCAGGGAAAGTGTCACCTCTGGACGAGTGGGAAAGGGCTCCCCGTCCCAGGAGTATGGGCAGGTAATTCACCCACACATGGTGCCCTCGTCTTGAAAGGCAAGCCTGGAACACTTTCCACTTTGGCAAAGACAGATGCCTGCAAATGTGGGCTGATCGTCCCTGGAAATCTCGCAGGTGCTTGGGGGGGGGGGG
>ML103954.1:69051-83292 GCA_003697995.1 Taxidea taxus jeffersonii
CACACAACACGGCGTGCACATGCACACGCATCTACACACAACACGGCGTGCACACGCATACACACAACACGACGTGCACACACACATCTACACACACGGCGTGCACACGCACACACACACGCATCTACACACAACACGGCATGCACACACACAACACGGCATGCACACACATCTACACACAACACGGCGTGCACACGCACACACACATCTACACACAACGCGGTGTGCACACGCACAACACGGCGTGCACACGCACACACACAACACAGCGTCCACACGCACACACACATCTACACACAACACGGCATGTGCACGCACACACAACACGACGTCCACACGCACACACATATCTACACACAACACGGCATGCACACTCACACACGCGTCTACACACAACATGGCGTGCACACGCACACGCACACACATGGCGTGCACACGCACACACAACACAGTGTGCACACGCGCACACACACATCTACACACAACACGACGTGCACACACACACAACACGGCATGCACACGCACACACACAACACGGTGTCCACACGCGCACACACATCTACACACAACATGGCGTGCACACGCACACACAACACGGCGTGCACATGCACACACACACATCTACACACAACACGACGTGCGCACACACACAACATGGCATGCACACGCACACATCTACACACAACACGACATGCACACACACACATCTACACACAACATGGCGTGCACACACACACATCTACAAACAACACGGCGTGCACACAAACATCTACACACAACACGGTGTGCACACGCACGCATCTACACACAACACGGCGTGCACACACACGCACACACATTCATGTACCGGTCCAGCACACACAGCACACACAATGCAACATCCTCACGTGTACACACGACACACACAATACAGTGCGCATGTAACACGTGTGCACACAACACGCACGTGTGTACACACAGCATGGTTGCACACAACATGCGTGCATACACACGTGCACACACAAGCACACACACACCTGTGTTCTGGAAGCATGAGGAAACTCAAAACACATCCTCCCCAGCAACATCCATGGTCCCCTTCCCGGGAGGAGCGAATCCCAGCCCTAAGTGTGGGCTGCAGGGTCCCTTCCCCAAGAGCTCGTGAGGGAGGGGAGAACAGCCTGGGGGCCCGGCGGCCGCGGCCTCAGCCACGGGGATGGAGGGGAGCATCCGCATGGCCGGTCATGTGGACGGGGCGGCCCGTGGTTACCATGTGTGAGAGGGCACCTCGCTCTGCTCTTCCTTCTAAGAACACGCCCTCCCAGCTGGACTGTGGAGGTACGTGTCCAAAGTGCCCAACCTGAGCCCTTCAAACGGTCGAGGTCGTCACAGATGAAGGAAGACAGACTGTCACAGCCAACAGGAGCCTCGGGCCGCGCTGACTAAGCAGAGGGGACGCCCAGGGCCGCATCCCGGGACAGGAGGCGGACACAAGGTGAAACGCAAGAAAGCGTGCACTTCCATCACACCTAAGGCATCTGTGCGGTGTGCCCGTGGGGACTGAGTGCCGCAGCAGGTCCGGCGTCAGCCATCGGGGACACGGGCGTGCGCGCCCTGGGACACTCCGGGTGTCTTTGCAGCTTCCCAGTAAGTCTTAAACTGCGCTCAGATAGAGAGTTTACAAAAGTTACGATAGGATGCCGTTGACTTTGCCGCAGATGCTGCTGGAGGCACTGCCCTCGTCCGGCGTGGCGGACCGTGCGCCCCCACCTCGGGCTCGGGCCTCACCCGCTTGCTCATACCCTGGAGTCTGCACCGTGCGGAGCCTCTTGTAAGTTCACACAGTGGGAGAGGATGCAAGTTCTGACATATTGCTGATACCGCTCTGGTAAAAGAAAACTGCGTCATTATTCTGGGCGCCAAACGGGACCTCGGTGGTGAGGCATCCCGTGCCCTGGGTCACACTGCGAACATTCACGGAGAGGCCCCTGGACAGCTGAAAGCCTTGCATACTCCTCCCTGCTTCCGCATAAAGCTGTCCTTCCCCCACAGCATTTTGCCCCAAAGGGATCGATGTTTACGCCTGAGATGGTGTTACTCACCCTCCTAATCACACTTCTCTGCTCGGGAATATTGATACGAAATACAGACCTACTCTTCATTGCCAGTGACTGGGGGCTCTAAGTGTTAAAAATAATCTTCTTCTGGATTGGATTTTTCTACATTATTACTAGCATAACAAATCAGAACCACATAAATGTTATCTGTATTTCGATAGACACATATTAAGCATAAAAATAAAATGTTAGAAGTGCATCATTTGACGAAATGGATGGGCTGGTTTTTCCAAACGGCCCATTTATCCTGCAGTGATTCCATTACTTACTGCTGGATTGGGACTGGGGTCAAAGATGGAGTCTATTTCCATGTATTTCTTGTAGATGTATGGACGGAGGAAGCTTCCCCTAATGTGTGTCGATGAAAATGGAGTTTTGGGAGGGGTCTGACATGCACAGCCGCGAGCTTCTTCCCGGGTATGTCCGGAGCCCTCGTGCAGCTGGGCTGGACTCATCCACCAGGTTGACTATGGGACCAGGCCCTTGTTCGATTCTGTCTTAAACCCAGGGACTGGGAGCAGGAGGCATGCACCATGAACTTGGCTCACTTTGTTAGTTTTCCCCAACATGGTCGGCAACATCTCCAGTTACCCCGACTGTCCTGGTCTTCATACCTGGGCATGGACCGAGGTGCAACCAGAGGGTCTTCCCTGTGCAAGGGGGGAGAAGGGCAGGTGTGGCGGGGAATAGCAGGGTACCAGGTGGAAGCCAGGCTGGTCAAGTTGAGGGAGGGCAGGAAGTAGAGTACATGGAAAACGATTTCCCCAAAGTGTCTCCTGTTCACAGACACACTCCCGAACCGTCTGCCTGAGCCCCAGAACCACTAAGAATTCATGGACCTTGGAGCAAAATGCCCTCAGGAGTCCGTGGACTCCAGGGACAGATGGACCCAGGAGTGCACAGACCCCCAGAGTGCAGGGGCTCAGGGGTGCACAGACCTCCAGAGTACAGGGACCCAGGGGCGCACAGACCCCCAGAGTACAGGGACCCAGGGGCGCACAGACACCAGGAGTGCCGGGACCCGGGAGCACACAGAGCACTAAGCTATTGTTCTGCAGGAACCTTCCTGCTGTGCCATTTATGGGGTGAGCCCCCAGGAGCCGACATCCACACCATAGAGAAGAGAAGCACCTGGCTCTTCCATTCTGACCTGGGGTGCTTGTCTCTCAAGTGAGTGGACAGTCCCAGATAAGTCCTGGGGCTACAGCCGGCCTTTGGTGGGAGGCCGCTCACAGGGCGGACGTAACACCCCTTAGTGCCCAGTGTCCCGGCTGGTGTGTTCAGGGTCACGGGCACGGCAACCCCTCTGCACAAAGCGATGCTGGGAGGCACCCCCACCCTGAAGCAGCCACCTAGACCATGCCCCGTCGGGAGAGATCAGCCCCTCTGAGATCAGGCAGCGCAGCTCCCCAGGTGCCAGCCCGTCTCCCGCCCCCTGTCAAACCACCAGTCCTCCTGTCCCCCAGCCGCACGGTGTAAGCCTGAATCCTGCCTCCCTCATTTCTCCACGCCGAGGAGGCCGCCCTGAGGCTGTCCACTGCTACTGCACAACGCGCCCTCCCGGAAGCCAGGACGACTGTCACGGCCCAGGTTCCCTCTGCTGCCCAAGGAGAGGAGGGTCGGTTGGCCTCCAGCGCAGAGGGAGGACAGGCTCCTGAGGAAGTATGGGAGTGGCCCAGGAAGAGGGCAAAGGAGTTCTAGAGAATTCCTAACTGCAAGCAGCCATGACATCTCTGGGCACATATGGAGCCGGAGGTCAGGAAGGAAAGCACCCAGCGTCTCAGGATCTCCAGAACGTTCTCCCACAGGCCCTATGCTGCAGGCAAGGCCAGGGTCAGGACGGCCCGGAGCTCGCAGCCCAGGGGGCCAAGGAAGGAGGTGGGGGAAGTGCAGGGGCCCCTACAGAGGGGTGCGAGGCTGGTTCTGACGGTGCCAGGCCGCTTGGGGGGCAGAGAAGCAAACGTCACCACCCTGGATCCAGGACTCAGACCCCAGCTCTGAGACTTGGTGAAGGCAAAGCACTTAACCCATCTGAGCCTAGTGTGATCCTCCGTGAACGACAGGGCCTCCCACGTGACCTTCCCAAGTAGGGAACCCCTCAGAGGCTGTGCTGATGCCAGTCAGAAGCCTGGCCCTGCGGCACCAGCTGGGGCTCAGCACTGCTCAGGGCTCTCTGTGGGCGGATAGGCCTCCACAGCACCTGCAGCCCCACGCGCGCTCTCCCCGGGAGTGGGCCCAGTCCATCGGGATGACCCAGCTAAGAAGAGCCCAGCAGAGTGAGGGGCGGCCCCTGCTCTGAAGGGAGGCCTTGGTGTGGACTCAGCAAGTCCCAGGCCTGGGGCAAGGCCTCCTGCTCTGAGAGCAGGGCCCAGGGGCAGCCACAACCGAGCCGCTGTGGGCCCAGAGGCAGCCCCTTCCCACTGCCACCCTGGAGGCCACCGAGCCCAGTGCCTCCGGACACACCCACGGACAAGCCTCAGATGTCAGCTCGGCCACAGAGATGGCTCCAGGAACAAGCGTTTGCAAAGTCTAGCACGCAGCTCCCCCTCAGTGGCAGCAAAATAATGAGCACATCATTACAGGTGACGGTCAGTAGTTTGGCTTCGGAAATGAAAGGCCGGCACCTGCTGAGGTCCTGGCAGAGGAGCAGACACGGTGTCCTCTGCCAGGATCGCGTCCAACCACGCAGGACACGCGGCCCAGGTCCTCCCAGGCCCTGGGGCGACGCAGAACTGGCCGGCCTTCCCCGGGGAACGTGGGCCCTCGAGCATCACGTACCACCCCTGAGAGCCGTTGCCTGGACGTCGGGGGCTCGGGCGCAGGCACGGCCCTGGATCCCGGGCTGGCTTCCAGGCTGACAAGTAACAGCAGGCCAGCGCTTATGACGTGCCGTAAGCTTATTTGCGCCATTTGAAGTAGGAGAACACTGAACTGCATGTTCCATGTCAGTCGAGCTCCAAACCCCAGAATTGCCACGCTCAAGGCTGCAGAGGCTTTGTGATCCTGCCTTCAAGCACCAAAGAACAATCACCAGCAAAAAAAAAACAGAAAAAAAACAAAAAATAATGTTATGTGCATTGGTCCCTTGCTGCAGAGGTTCCTTTGAAAGCGGGGGCGGGGTCCACGAGGAGAACCTTGGGTTCTACCTCCTTTGTCTGGTGTCCACGTCTCCTGACACATCTTGCAGCCCTCCGTCTGTGCCCTAGACACGGGTCTGGACTGCTAACTACGCCGGCTGCTTTGAGAGCCTCCCTTGGAGTCGAACATCATAATTAAAATTCACAGCAGATGCTACTGAAAACATGTAATCTATGCGCAGAGGAAAAACAGGGAAACAAAGAAATAGACCAGGCCTGGCAAACTGCTAAAGAGGATTTCAAGTGACCAAGCAAACACACACACACACAGAGAAAAGGACAGTGTCACAGACTGTCTCTGCGGAGAGAATAAATGCTCCGCCTGCAGGGAACGCGCCGGGCCCCTCCCCGCACAGCCCTGCGCTCCGCCCGGCGGGACACCGGGCCCTACAGAGGCGGTGTGCGCTCCTCCTTCTTCACTCCTGCAAGGGGCTGTGTGCCCTGAGAGCCTGCCTTGCTCTCTGGCCAACCATCACTCTGAGTTTTAGAAGAAAATGCAAAGATCTGGAGTTGGCTTCACAGCCGCCTGACAGTGGACACGCCACTTCCCGGACCCCACGGCCTTGACAGGGAGGACACCCCAGTGGGCAGTGCCCCAAGGCCCTCCTGCCGGAGGGCTCCGCTCACATGCTCCCCTGCATATCCCTTCCCTGCTCCCTCCCCAGCTCCTCTCAAGAGGCCAGTGCAGGGGACACGAGACAGGGGACACGAGACAGGGGACATGAGACAGGGGTGGCGGGGAGCACGGCCTCAGAGGACCCCTTGCAGGGAGCCGCTCCGAGGTCCGCCTGGCAGCAGGGGCTGATCTGGCCTCGGGGCTCCCGTCACCCACACGGGACTGTCCTCAGGGGCAGCGCCCCACCTCCGGCAGCAGAGGGGCGGCCCCGCTGTGGGTCTTGGCCTCCATCCACGGGGTAGGCAGAGTTCGACGCCTCGTGTGTGTCCTGAGGGCAAAGGCCAGAGGAGTAAAACCCAGGGACGCCAAAGACGCGTCAGCCTTGTGGAAACAAGCGCGGACCATTCTAACAGCTCCGCCAGCGTTTAGGAAAGTGCGCGTACTTGGTGAAGGGTAGCCCCTAACATCTGCAAACATCGATCCTGACATGCTCTGAGATCGCTTTATCCGGAAGCCCCCGTCGCGCCAAGACGGAAAGAGCAGCTCCTCCCCCCACCCAGCCCCGCCCTCCCGGCCGCAGACCCTCCCCAGGCCCTGGCCCAGGACATGCGACAGTCAGCAGTCTGTGGGTCCCCGTCCCACGCTCCCGTCAGGCCTCAGCCCCCGACACAGTGCTCAACCGGCATCCATGGGCGGAGATCCAGGTCCCCTCGCTTCTCGGCATTTCAAGGCACACGCGTGTGTTCTAGACTGTGACAGGACCCTGGGGGACATTCTAGAGATCCAGCGGGTCTCGGACTAGCTCCTGGCTCGAGTCACAGGCACCAGAGAGCCCTGAACGCTCACAGAGCCGGCTGCCGGTGGCCAAGCCGACAGGGACTCCCGGGGCTTTCAGAAGGCCACGACCGAGCACAGGCTCATGACCACAGCCGGGCTCTCGCCCCAACAGCCCGTCAGCTGCCCCCCGCCCCGCGCCTCAGCGTCCGTCCAGCCCTCAGCGTCCGTCCAGCCCTCGGCGTCCGTCCAGCCCTCCGGCTTGCAGAGAGGAAAGGATTTTCCTGAGGCCAATCACGGCCTCCGCTCTTGCTGCAGGATCAAACAGCCCCCCTCCCTGCAAAAGGCCCCGTTGTTCCCCACCAGCTCCTACCGCATGCAAATGCGCCTGTAAATAGAGACACAGTCCTGGGGGATAATTGAAATTTCAAGATGTGAAGAACTCAGAGTTTTAGGTATTTGGTTTTATAATAGAAATAAATAAAGGCTTGCCATATCGGCAAATAAAAGCTGGCAGTTAAGAAATTAGATTTGCATACCAAATATTTTATGTTATGAATTAAGTGGCAGCAAACTCTGCCAGACTGGAGGGGCAGGTACTGACCCCGAAGCCTTCCGACGCGACGTGCCCACTGAGTCTGAAAGCCGGCCCCGGAGCGCCACATGCAGGCTCCCCCTCAGGGGGAGGCTCTTTGCTGCAGCTGGTTTTCCCCGAAGGGCCTCCGACTCCGGGGGATGGCGAGGACTGCAGGGCTCCGTGCTCCGCGCCGGGAGACGCCCTCGGTGAACCTGGCCACACGGACGCCGAGATCTCTCTCCCGGAGCGACACAGCCCGAGAGAGCCAGTGCGGAGCCAGAACAAAGTGAGGAGAACGCAGCCCAGGGAACTAGGGTGATCTGAAAATACCCAAGTGCCGGCTTATGTCTTAAAGACCCACGTCCCCTCTGCTGTCCTCTTACCCCCTACCCCGGGGGCAGCTGCTGCCGGCCCCCAGTCACATGGAGAAAGCTCTCCTTGGTCCTTGCAGCTCAAGGACACAACGGTGGGCTCCAGCCAAGGCCGTGGTCAGCACTGGCCGAATGACAAATGACAAACGAACCTGGTCCCCATCCCCCATTTTCCGTGAAGCACAGAGTAGAGTCAACCCGGCTCCCCTGAACAATGCCAGGGGCACAGCTCACATGGGATCTGGCGTGACGAACCCCCTGGGAAGGTCCCGCCTGGACGTGTGGCCACGGCTGTCCATGGAGGGGGACAGATGCCAAAACGGCAGGCCCAGCGGATGGCGGGGACAGAGAGTCTAAGGACATCACAAAACGTGTCCTTGTCACAGCAGCGGCAGCTTGTCAAGTGAACCGTGTAACGTGATGTCTGCACACAGGACGCACGGTTCCGTGGGAGACGGGAGGCTTCAGACGGCCCCCCTGTTCAGACGGCTCCCCCGTTCAGACGGCTCAAGACAGGGACTCAGTGACCGCAGCTCCCACCGTTCCCAGGCGTGGTTCACGGAGTGCGGACGAGTTCCCGAGCCGAGGTCGGGGCGGCCACTAGGCATGCAGGTGCTCCCGGGACACCTGGCAGCTGCCAGGTGCTCAGGCCTGGGCCAGCTGGCACTGGGGAGGCGGCCAGATGCTCCACACAAAGTTAAGGCCATGCTGGGCTCGTCCGCCATGAAACAGGCTCCTCCCCAGCACGGCCAGTTAGACACAGCCTCTCCCCAGTGGCCTGAGCTCCCACGCCCTCTGGAAAGGGTCCAGGGGGACTGGCAATGGAAGACAAGCAGTGGGATATGTCTTAAGACATCATAATGTCTTATGATTTTGTGGAGTGACCGTTGTGTGTCGGGAAGGGGTCTAGAAGCCCCAAAGCCAGCGGCGACCAGACCAGACCAAAGCCCAAACCCCTGCGGTCACGATGGTCACACTGAATGGGGGAGGCAGACAGCCCGCCATGAACGTGCCCGGTGCGGGAAGTGCCGTGGGGACAGGGGACAGGTTGGAATTCTGGACCAGCGCTGCCTGCACACACGGGGGTGC
Organism: Taxidea taxus jeffersonii; assembly: GCA_003697995.1. Lineage (NCBI taxonomy): Eukaryota > Metazoa > Chordata > Mammalia > Carnivora > Mustelidae > Taxidea > Taxidea taxus. Next base: position 77,712 of record ML103954.1, read on the forward strand.
ACGGGAGAACGTCTGGCCCAGGGAGGGCTCGATCGGGCCCACAGCCCGAGTCCCTGAGCCTTCCAAACCACCACAAAGAGGAAAATCCCCAGCAACGGGTGTGATATCCTGCTCCCGTGACATTCCAGTCCCACTCAGAACCTCCTCTGGAGGCCGAAGGAGGGACACTTCCACAGGGAAATGAGGGCGGAGACGCGCCTAACCCACGACAGCTGTGCTTTCTCAGCCAGGAGGCGGCTGGACCGATTCCCAAGGCCCCATGTGCTTTGTCCCCACATGAGCGTCCTGGCTGCACGCCCTTCTCACCGGGCGCTGCGGGCTCACTGGTCCACCAGGAGATGAGGGACACTCCTGGCACCACACCATAGCACGGAGGAGGTGGAGTCCCTGAACAGAGCCACGGAAGGAACAGGCTTTGCAGAATGTCAGGGGACAAGAGGGGCAGGTGGATTGGGGGAAGGTGGGGGCAACGGATAGAGCCGCTCAGAGCCAGAACCTCCGGCACGGATGCCCGGGAGCCTTCGGAGACGGGGGACGAAGTAAGGAATAAAACTTCGCCAAGAAGTGAGTGGCAAGAACAAGGAGAAGGAGCCTGTGAGAGCACAGTGCTTCGAGGCCCCTCCTTCCGGACTCGGAATTCCTTAGATTCTCATCATCCCAACCCTTCACCAAGCAGAAGCTTGTATTCATAACATGAACCACCTGTTAACTTACTGCGAGCCAATTAGGATAAGGTTGATTATCACCGCTTAACACATATTCAAAATATCTGGCCGACACCAAAAGAGCCTGGGTAATTTCTCTCCATCTAATTACCTGTGAACGCGGCCCGGGACGCACTCCCGTCAGCACGGAAGCTCTCGGGCCCTCCAAGGAAAGCTGCAGCATCACGCGGGCACTTTGTGGAAACAGCGCATGAAGCCCGCACTGACTCGCTTAGCCACAAGTGCTCCAATGGAGAACCTGCTTTATTTCTCACCCCAAGAATTTGTCAAAGGTCCTTAATGAAAACATAGCCCCCGAAATTGTTTTAAAACACATTATATTATAAGAAACAAACCTGAGCCAGAATCCAATCCTAATATCACAGAAGGAAAGAAAAGGCACGACTCCTGAGCCCTCTAGAAAAGGATGAGGACAGCTGAGACCCGTCTCAGAGGGCACTTCCTCCAGGAAGCCTTCCTGGTCCTCCCCAGTCACAAGTAGTCTCCCGAAGCCCCATCTTTCTGAGAGAGTGCTGTCTACCCCACGATAGAAGAATGCTTTCGGAAACATTCAGGCACAATTCAGAGATATCGTAAGTTGGGTTCCAGACTGCTGCAACAAAGCAAATACCGCAATAAAGCTGGGCAGGTGAATTTCTGGTTCCCCAGTGCACATAATCATTAGGCCTGCAGCCCCCTGCAGCCTGTTAAGTGTGCGACTGCATCACGTCCACGTACATACCTTCAGTAAAAACACTATTGCTGAAACACTGATGTCATCTGAGCTTCCAGTTAGTGGCAATAACTGGTCACAGATCAGAGTAACACATGTAATAAGAACAAAAATGTTTGAAATGTTTCAAGAATTTCCGAAGGGGGACACAGAGACACAGAGTGCACAGATGCCATCGGAAAGACAGAGCCGGCACTTGTGCCACGTGGGGTTGCCACGAACCTTCAGGTTGCTACAAGCGGGGCGTCTGCGACAAGAGATGAAGTGAGCGGCTCGGAAACAAGCTGTGCCTGCCAAGGGCTCCACGGCCACTCGTTACGGTTACTGCCGGTGCACCTGTCGCCCTCGTAGCTGTGCGCTCGAGGAGGGCAGGTGTGTGACACATGCATCGTGGTATCCTCAGCCTGTTAGCACATGATCCTCAGGTCAGGTGACAAAAGCCAAGAAGAAGAAACCTCCCAAAAAGGACCCACAAGGCGTGGGAATGCAGCCTGGTCCAGTGGAAGGAGACTCCGGCAGTCCTGGGCTCGTCCTGCCTCTGCAGCGACTGGTCCCATGATGGGGACGAGACTGGTGGACGGACGCAGAGCAACAGCCGGGCAGGGGAGGAGCTGCCAGTCAGGAGGGGGCGTTTCCACGCAGTCCCCTGGACAAGGATGTCTTGTCTTCCAGGTTCTGTCCACAGCTAGAAAACAGTATGCTTCTTCCTCCCGCCCCCTCTTCTGGAACCAGAGACTCACCTCTTGGTTTTAGTTTTTATTATTTTTTAAAGATTTATTTTATTTATTTGAGAGAGAGAGAATATGCGAGCACTGAGGAGCTGGAAGGAAAGACGGTGGCGGGATGGAGAGAGGGGAGGGAGAGAGAAACTTCAGCAGACGCAGAACCCCATCTCCCGATCCCGAGATCACTCCCTGAGCCACAACCAAGAGCAGGGTGCTTAACTGACCGAGCTCCCCAGGTGTCCACACCTCTTCATTTTAAAGACAGAGAAAGGGGGCCTGAGGGGTGCCCTGCTGCTTTCTTTTAACTTTATTTCTTCAGTGTTCCAAGACTCATTGTTTATGCAGCACACCCAGTGCTCCGTGCAATACATGCCCTCCTTATTACCCACCACCAGCTCACCCATCCCCCCAGCCCCCCCATGACCCTCACTTTGTTTCTCAGAGTCCACAGTCTCTCATGGCTCGTCTCCCGCTCCGATTTCCCCCAACTCCCTTTTCCTCTCCTTCTCCTAATGTCCTCCATGCTATTCCTTATGCTCCACAAATAAGTGAAACCATATGATAACTGACTCTCTCTGCTTGACTTATTTCACTCAGCATAATCTCCTCCAGTCCCGTCCGTGTTGATACAAAATTTAGGTATTCATCCTTTCTGATGGAGGCCTAATTCTCCATTGTATATGGACCACATCTTCCTTATCCATTTGTCTGTTGAAGGGCATCTTGGCTCTTTCCACAGCACAAAGATCAACTAGAAATGGGTAACGTGAGGCAGGAACCCATCAGAATCCTGGAGGAGAACATAGGCCGTAACCTCTTCAATATTGACCACAACAATTTCTTTCAAGACACATCTCCAAAGGCAAAGGAAACAAAAGCGAAAATGAACTTCTGGGACTTCATCAAGATCAAAAGCTTCTGCACAGCAAAGGAAACAGTCAACAAGACAAAGAGGCAACCACGGAATGGGAGAAGATATTCGCAAATGACGCTACAGACAAAGGGCTGACATCCAAGATCGATAAAGAACTCCTCAAACTCAACACACAGAAAACAGATAACCACATCAAAAAATGGGCAGGAGACATGAACAGACACTTCTCCAATAAAGACACACAAATGGCTATCAGACACATGAAAAAATGTTCATCATCATCAGCCATCAGGGAGATTCAGATCAAAACCACACTGAGATACCACCTTACACAAGTTAGAGTGGCAAAGATTAACAAGACAGGAAACAACATGTGTTGGAGAGGATGCAGAGAGAAGGGAACCCTCGTACACTGTTGTGGGAATGCAAGTTGGTGCAGCCACTCTGGAAAACAGTGTGGAGGTTCCTTAAGAAATTAAAAACAGAGCTTCCCTATGACCCCGCAGTTGCACTACTGGGTATTTACCCCAAAGATACAGATGTAGTGAAAAGAAGGGCCATCTGTGCCCTGCTGCTTTTGGGTGAGCTTGTGTATCGGGATGGAGGACAGAGGCTGGCATGGGTGTGAGGAGGCCTGAAGGCTGGTCCCCACCTGAGCCCCAGGCTCTGTGACCCTGAGCAAGTCCCTGTGCCCCCAGCATAGGGGGCTGCAGGAGGCTCCCCAGGGTCCTTCTTGCTCTGGGCCACGGTTGGGCGAAGCTGTGCCCACAGACGGCATCCACTGCCATCACAGGAGCTGTGTTCACTTTAAAGCCAAGAATAAAGGGAATACCAACACCGCTGTACTCCGGGGATGGAACGCCAGATGCGGGGCGGGGGGAGGCTTATGAATAGTATTATTTTTGTGCTATTCTGAAAATTAAGTTTTATGCTATTTTACATAAGAAACATATATTAGCTTTATAATCCTAAGACAACGATTTTTAAAATTCACTCACGTCGGCCCAGGACCAGTGACGTCTCTGAAGCGGCGTCTGCAACTACACTAGCCCCGTTTACCAGTAAAACTGGGCAGACAGACATTCAGCCCACGACTCCGCGTTCCACAGAAGACCACGGGCGCTTCAGAACAGGCCTTTCCTCAGACACACACCCCGGCTGGCCGTTTTTCCCGCCTTCTTCCTCCTGCTGGAAGCTTGTGGGACCTGCCTAGGGGCATCCCACGCCACCTTCCACACACGGCTGGCAGCGGCGTGACTCGGTAGACACCGGGGCAGGAGGAGGCAGCCCCAGGCATGTGCATTTTCTGAAAACGAAGGGCCCGCAGCTTCTGTTCCTGACTCAGCCCATTACCTGCCAGCGTCCACACCTGGGCCTGAAACCAGGTGACTGGTTCAGGAAAAGCTTCGCCCTCCCCAGCATCCCGGGAGGGGACACATCTGAGGCAGAAGAGCAAACCCAGAGACCCCCCCCCCCAACCAGGAACAGCCCAGGAGTCTCTCTGCAAGCTCGGGAGCCCCTGAACCACTTGTGACCTCCCCACAGCCCCCAGCCACTGCCCAGGCCCACAGACGGTGGGGTCAAGAGACAAAGGTCATCAAATTCACCCACCCCATCTGAAAGGGTCCTGAGTCCTGTGGTGGCATCACCTGTACGGAAAGCGCTGTGTCCATCGGCGCCCTGCCCACGCCTCACACCTGGAGTTGGCAACGTGAGCAGCCGGGCTCTTGTTATGCCCATTTCACGGGACCGATGTTGACTCAAGGGTTATGTCAAAATGTGACGAAGACCTACGGCTGTCTGTGTCACATGACCCGTCGGATGGGGGCAACAGAGAGATGTTGGTCGAAAACATGGTCAGCAAGGAAAACACCGTGCTGGACCAGAAGGCACAACACGCTCTCAGGGAACCATGCCAGCGACTCTCCCCTCTTACTTAGGTGGAAAACGGGGCTATGGGCCACTTAGCTTTCCTTTCATCTAATACATTCTGACTTCACATAAACGGTTTTGCAAATACGATCATGTAATTGGAGCGTCTTGTTCATTATCTAGGAAATGTGTCCTTTTAGCACCCGTCCAAATGAAATTTGGGAAATTCGGCTAATCACGATTTAACAGATGTTTTGTCCAGTTCTGTGCAATCTTCATTTCAACAGAGACGCGCCTCCACTCACTGCAGCTCTAATTGGCGTCTCTTTACGCCTATACAGAGCAGCAAAGGTAAGGGCATCATAATTTCATCACATCCAGCCTTGTTCCTGCGGCTTTAATTAATTAAGTGAAATCTCATTTGACCCTGACAACAGCAATTACTTAAAGCAAGCCTTGACAGTGCGGTGCACGGAGCACACTTCTCAACAATGTATCTCAAGAGCCTCCCTGCTCTGACATCTGAAACACTCCACAGCTGGAGCTCCACGCTCTTCCACGCTCTCCCACACTCTTCCACGCTCTTCCACGCTCTCCCACGCTCTCCCACACTCTTCCACGCTCTTCCACGCTCTTCCACGCTCTCCCACGCTCTTCCACGCTCTTCCACGCT
>ML103954.1:83302-103986 GCA_003697995.1 Taxidea taxus jeffersonii
TCTCCCACGCTCTCCCACCCTCTCCCACGCTCTCCCACGCTCTCCCATGCTCTCCCACGAGGCCACGCGGGCTCGGACGAGAACGTGCCTGCACGTGCGCAGAAAGAACCAGAGTCTGTCCCAACATCCAGGAGGTGCAAAGGGCAACCACTCCTTAAAGGAGATGGTGGGTGTCCTACTCCTTACCGAGGACAGCAGGGGACCCTTCACATCAGCCCATTATCGCAAGGACTGGAGTTCTGCAAGAGCCTGACGCTCCGGTCCCTCCTTGTGCAGGAAACCCAGTTCCCTCCCCTTGGGAATGGGATTCCCCAGAGGTGGGGTCCGCCTCCTCCAAGGGCTGGCTTTTGGTCTCAGGTGGCTAAACAAAGGAGAACTTCTTGTTTTGCTGTGAATAAAAGGGAGCGCTTTTTAAAAGAACAAGCAGCACTCTCCTGTCAAGAAATGAATGGAAGAGGGGCACCTGGGTGGCTCAGTGGGTTAAAGCCGCTGCCTTCGGCTCAGGTCATGATCCCAGGGTCGTGGGATCGAGCCCCGCATCGGGCTCTCTGCTCTGCGGACAGCCTGCTTCCTCCTCTCTCTCTGCCTCCCTGCCTACTTGTGATTTCTGTCTATCAAATAAATAAATAAAATCTTTAAAAAAAAAAAAAAAGAAATGAATGGAAGAATGATGGGTTGACGAAGAAATGAGATGATTTTAGTGACGGCGTGGCCCCTGGCCTGTACTGGGCCTGCGCATCGCACAACTGGGCCCCCCTCCTGTGCACGTTGAAGGGTCTCCACCACTTTGCTTGTGTTAAAAACACGTGCTCTCTGGGTTTCCTGGTCTGCAATAGTGGAAGAGGCGGCTTAGTCCCTCCCCGGTCCCGACAACCACAGGAACCAGGTGCTGGCCTTAGAACCCCATGCTCAGATCAGCCCCTACTGACCAGCCCCACCGACCTCAACAACCTCCTGAATCCGCACGGCCTTTATCCCCAAGATGAGGGCAGCGGGGCCCCTACCCGCCGGGGCACCGGAAGGAACCCAGGTGACCGGTGCGTGGCGCCCAGGAAGAGGTGCTGGTGTTTCTGCAGGAGGGTTCTCCCAGGAGGCCCACGAGACCTGTGGCCAGACCTGGGGACCCCCTGCCACTCCACTGGCCCCACACCTCCCTCCTCCACCTCTCCTGCAGCCCTACAGCCACTCGCAATCTCGCTGGCCCCCCCTCACAAGTCCCCTGCCTTCTGAACAAATGCTCAAGCAGCCACGGTCACATGGCCCAGGAGGAAGGGATGCGGCATCATGGGAATCCCTGACGGGCTCTGCCGTGTGGAGTCTGCTGCCTCGGCAGAGGGGACCCGTTGGCCTCACGCATGTCCGTGTCCCCCTAGAATCGAGCACACATCAGACATTTAGCCATGTGTGCGACCCTGCAAGTCAGCCTCATGGGCACAGCTGACCTCCCAGCCCAAGACTGACACATCCAAGAACATCTCCACCCCCAAGAGATGCTGAAGATGCTTTCAAAAACTCACCACATTAAATGCATTCTGAGTTTTAAAAAATCCATGTGAAGAATATTGAGTAAATGCATCAAAACAACATTTCTTTTTTTAAAGAAAGATTTTATTTTTCACTTATTTCAGAGAGCGCAAAAGAGATCACAGAAGAAGAGGGAGAAGCAGTCTCTCCACCAAGCAGGGAGTCTAATGTGGGCAACAACCCCAGGACCCCGGGATCATGACCTGAGCCGAAGGTGGATGATCAACCAACTGAGCTACCCAGGCGCCCCTAAACGAGATTTCTTAATTTCCCTTAAGTAACCATGAAAACACACAAGTGAAAAAAATATATATGCTTTGACTGTAGAACTAAGGAGGTATTTAGTGAAAAGAACCCAGGCTTCGGGAGCCAGACCTGCATCCCGGCGGGAGCCCTGGCCCCCTCTCAGGAGAGCGGTGGACAGAATCTGTGTGACGTGCCGGTACCCACCCACTTCAAGGCCACTGTTAACATGTGACATCACTTGTACAATTAACATGACTTACTAGCCATGCATTTTGCAAAGCGGGAATGCCAATAAGAAGTGACATCCGTGTCCTCCTGACCGGCCACCTTCTGAGCAAGAATGTCAGGAAGACAAGACAGCAGCTGCGTCCCCTCCCCACACGGCGCACGCGCTGCACACGGATGAGGACAGCTTGCCTCTCTGAGAAGTGGGGGTTAGAGGCCTTCACATCAAGGGTGCCCCCCGGACTTCCTTTCATCCTCCGACAGCACCTGCTGTTCCCTGGAAGCAGAGCGCCTCCGCCAGAGAAGCCGTGCTCCCCGGGGTGGGGACGGCACAGCGAACTTGCAGACACAGCTGTGACCCGGGAGGTCTGCGATCGGCCAGCTGCGTGAATGACACAGCAATGTCCCCTCACGTCCGAGCCCAAGGAGTCTGGAGCAGAGGCCCTCAAGCATTCTGAGCCAGGTTTTAAATAAAAGCTTCTCCATCCCATGGACTGCAGTGGGGAAAATGAAGATGATGAGGGCCCTTGGAAGGCTTTCCAGAACCTCTGGGGACCCGTGGATTTCCGCTGACAAAGCAGGAGCTGAGACTGGCCTAGGAGGGGGCAAGGGTGCGGGGATCCCGGGCTCGCCCGCTCGCCTCCCACATCAGTGGCCAAAGGACTGATGCTCGGCCCCTGTGGCCTCTTTTCAGAGGGGAGCCTGGGTTGGTCTCTCTTTGAGAAACACAGAAGATGCTTTAACGTGTGCCTCACGACGAGATCCTACAGCTAGAAAGAATGGGATTAAAATCCCAGGGATCTGGAAGAAAAGTCTGCTGAACTACATTTATGACAATAAAAGAATATTTCATGAAACATCAGATTCAGGCTTCCATGAAGATGTAAGAGGGCATTACAATAAAGAGTGGAGAGCAGGCAGACTAAGAAGACGCTGAAGGAGAACAAAAACAACAAATTAAAATCCACACCGATGTGCCACAGAAGCCACGAGAGGAGAAGGGACACACAAAACACCCCACAGTGAGGGTAAGAATGAGAAGGAGGGAAAACGGCCACTGACCACAGGCTCCAGACAAATAGCATTGGGGTTTCCCAAAAGAAAAGAGAAAGGAGCAGAAATAGGGTCCGGACACACAGGTGCCCTCCCGGCTGGGAGTGCCACGCATACCACACCTGTCGCGTTGGCCCCAGACCACCCTGCTGCCCACAGGGAGGCAAACGAACAGTATCCTCAACACACAGGATCCCCAGAAAGTGCACTCCCCTCGCACTGTGACCAGGAACCTTATGCCGCCACGTTCATGACCAAGGGCTAAGTCAAAATGGAGGACAGAAAAGTGGAGAGACTGAAGAAGACGGGGTAAGCATCAAAATTTAATGAATGTATAGAAAAAAGGGTATTTGTTAAGTATGGAATAATGTATTATAAATGATTACAATACTATATTAAGTTAATAAAAATTGGTAAAGTAAATCAAAGCAAGAGTGCTAAATGTTTTGCTTTGCATATAAGTTATGATAAATTCTATTTTATCAACTACCAATTTGGCATATGTGTTAATCAGCTCTTTCTCTGTTTTTGCTGCACAGGTAACAATGGCAAAATTTCAGTGGCTTACAATATCAAACATTTGTTTCCTACGCATTGATTGACAGCATACAAAAATCAGAGAAAGTGCTAGATCTGCTGGAGAAAGTGAATACAACCCTAATATCAAAAACTGACAGAGAATGGGAAACTACGTATTGAAAAATAAAAGTAAAGGGGCACTTGCATGACACAGTCAGTTAAGCATCCAACTCTTGATTTCAGCTCAGGTCATGATCTCAGGGTCATGAGATCCAGCTCCCCATTGGGTGCGGCACTGGGCATGAGATCTGCTTGAGATTCTCTCTCTCCCTCTCCTCCGGCCCCTCCCCTGCTCACATGCACCCTCACTCACTCTCTCCCTCCCTCTAGAAAATAAAAATAATAATAGTAATAAAAATCACTGGAAGATATGAGCAAAACAAACAAAATAATCAACAGGATATTAACCAAATTATCTTGCAAAACCAAGAAGGTTTACCAGAAAATACAGACATTTTACATTAGCAGATAAACAAAAGCCCATCATTTTTCAGTAACATAAGAAGTGTGCTTATGTGTATTGTAGGCTTTATAAGTGGATTTTTCCAATTTAATGCTTATTAATATTTATCTAAAATATTAAATTTTTATATCCTAAAACAGTGTCACCCAGGTATTATTAAAATGGTAGCGCAAGTGCCAAATAATGCAAGTCAAAATCAGTAAATTTGGGACAAAAGTAAGATGTGATAAAATGCTATGGTTATTCAAATATCTCATTATATTTATTGTGCTTAAATTGAAGCTTTAAAATTAAAAATAAGCAAATAACTTTCATTTTGATGTATGCACATTCATTCATACACCAGCACAGGTGCACACATGTGCACACACACTCACACTTATTCCTATGGGGAAATTATTTTTAAGTAGCATAACTTTTAAAACCCCTAATGCTATTAATGGTTACAAAACATATACGTCCTCAGACACTGCGCGTGCAGATGCATCAGCAAGCCCTTTCACGAGATAATCTGGGAACTTCAACACCAGCTATCCCAAGATTTCTACTCTCAGAAAATTGGAAAAAATATTCTTTTTGGCCACATTTATAGTAAAAAAATAAAGCATAAACACAAATTATATGTCTTATTAAAAGAAAACATAGTTAACCAAATTAGAAAACATACATAGGATATAATATAATGTAATTGTTAGAAATGATGCTGGTGAAGAAGAAAGAAAAAAAATCAACAGGGCACCACCGGTGAGCTACGGAACAACCTCAAGCCACCTAACATATGTGTCTTTGGGGTCCCCTAAGTAGACTGGGGTGGGGACAACAAAAATGTTTGAAGAAATAATGGCTGAAAACTTTCCAAATTTGATGAAAACTATAACCCTATTAATCCAAAAAGCCCAATAAAACCACAATCAAAAGGACCATGAAGAAAAGATACCAAGATATATGATCATTAAACTGCTCAAAACCAGTGATTAAGAGAAAAATCTTAAAAACAACCAGAGAGAAAAAGCACATTATGCACTGAAAAATTAATATAAGAATAATGGCAGATTTCTTGTCAAAAGCAACGCAAAAGAGAAGACAGCACAGCAACACCTATAAAAGGCATAGAGGGAAAAGGAGTGCTGTCAACCAAGAATTCTATGCCCAGCAAACACAAAAGCAGACACCAAGGCAAAATTAAAAGGTTTTCTGACAGACAGAAGCTGGAAGAACTCATCACCAGCAAACTCGTGCTGCAACAGACACGGGCAGAGGGAAAATGACAACAGAAACACAGACCCACAGGAAGGGATGGAGAAGACCGCACACGTGACTAGCTCAGGGGGTACAGAAGAGTTTTTCCCTGTAGTTTAAATCTCCTCAAGAGAAAATTAACTATTTGGACAAAAGCCTGCACTGTGGGGTTTTTAATATATGTATCTCTCAAGTGTATGACAGAACAGCGTAAGAGCCAGGAGTTAAGAAGTGGAAGTGTGCTATGGTAAGGCTCCCATGTTCTAGGACACAGTACAGCTGCACTTGAGGAGTGACAGTGGTAAGTCAACAAGACATACTATAAACCCTAAGGCAACCACTAACAAAAAAAAAAAAAAGAAAGAAAAGAAAAACAAACAAAAACTAAAGACTTGTAGCTAATTAGCCAACAAATGATATAAAATGGAACTGATAAAAAAAACCCTACAATCCAAACAAAAAGGCAGAAAAAGAGAACAAAGATGATTCAACAGAAATCTGATAGCTGAAAATCTAACTGTATCAGTACTCTCAGTAAAGGTCTAAATATCTAATTTAAAATATTTTGACAGATTGGATTAAAAAGGCAAGATCCATCTTTATGATAAGGACAAGAAACACACTTTAAATATAAAAACACATAAGTTCAAAGTAAAGGGATGAAAAAAATTATAACAAAGAACAAAACTGGAGGGCTATCATTAGCTGATTTTAAGACATGATAAAGTCACAGTAATTAAAATAGTGTAATATTGGCATAAAGATAAAGAATTAGATGAACTGAACAGGACAGACTCCAGAAATAGATCCACTATATGTGGACAACGTAAATGAGTTCTGACAAAGATACAGAGGCAATAAAGTGAAAAAGGATAGTCTTTTCAAAAAATGGTTCTAGAATAACCATTTATTCTAAATACCCATATACAAAAAATAAGAACTACAAGCCACACATCATAACGTATACAAAAATTAATTCAAAGTGGAAAACAGACCTAAATATAAAACCTAGAATTACAAAACTTCAAAGGAAAACATAAGATAAAAATCTTTGTGACTTTTGAGTTAGACAAAGCGTTCTCAGACATGACACTCCAAGCACTACACATAAAAGAATAAATTAAGAAATAGGACCTCATCAAAATTTAAAGCTGCTGCTATTCAATACACAGTTAAGAAAATGAAAAGACAGACTTGGAGAAAACATTTGCAAAGTATAAATCTGAAAAAAGAACACATATTCAGAATGTATAAAGAACTCTCAAAACTTAACAATCAGAAAAAGGTGGAACAAAAAAGTGGGCACCAAAATATGCTCCCATCTCACCAGAGAAGATCTCCAGATGGCAAATCAGCCCACTACAGGACGTCTGACATCATGAGTTACTGGGAAAGCACAAACACACGGAGAGAAACCAGCTGCACCTCACAGAAAGACTAAAATTAATGACTGACAAATTAATGACCGGCCAAGCATTGGAGAGACTGTGCAGAAACGCGAACTCTTATACATCACTGCCAGGAATGAAAAATGGGACAGCCACGGTGGAGAACCGTCTGGCAGTCTCTTAAAACGTGACACGTGTAGGCCTCTAAGATCTGGCTGCTCCACTCACAGGTAATTCTCTTACAAAACGGAAGCCCACAGCCATACGAAGACTGGTTCGTGAGTTTCCAGAGCAATTTTATTTACAGCAGCCAAATATGGAAACAACCCAAATGTTCCTCAACAGGTGAGCGGATGAGTGAGCTGTGGTAGACCTACCCCATCGAACACGACTGGACAGTAAGAAGAACGAACAGCTCCACACCAAAAAAAAACCAAATAATCTGATTAAAAAACGGCAGAAGACAACAACAGACATTTCTCCAAAGAAGACACACCGGGGCACGGGTGGCTCAGTCGGCTAAGCGTCTCACTCTTGGTTTCGGCTCAGGTCATAATCTGAGGATCCTGGCATCGAGCTCCAGGGGGAGAGGGGAAACTTTCAAAAGTGCTGGACTTGTTCCCTGTCCTGACTGTGGTGATGGTCTCACGCATGCACACACACCACCACGTACAACACTGCGCTCCGTGAATGCGTCCGTTTACGGCGTACCAGTGAAATTCAACAACGCTCGCCAAAATAATAAACGTAATTTTGTAAATAAGTCTTACAAACTCTGCAACAACATCGTAAAATGCTCGTGATAAAATGCTACAAGAAAGAAACAGAAACTGACATGTTACATAAGGTTTGGATATTTTATGTAATTTTAAAAAGCAGCTTGATGCAGAAAAAGAAAAGACTGAAAAACAGGAAAATGCAGACTGTTTGGGTCTGCGTGGCGGCAAGGGCTGTGGACAGCAACTCCCTAAAAGTTGGTCCTTTCTTTATGGCTCTTTGAGTCCCCACAGACCCGCCAGAGTGCTTCGCAGGAGGAAAAAGGTAGGAAAAGGCATGTTTCCATCTGAAACCTGAAGGGCAGGAACACGTTCTTGAAGCAGCAGCCTTCCCTCCTGTCCCTCGCCCGAGAACCCGCCAGGCCACCTCCACCTGCTGCCCCCACCACCACCGCGGCTGGTTCGGAGCCCGGTCTGCTTCTCCCTGCTGCAGCCCCAGCAGGCTCCCAAGGGCCTGTCAGCGGCCGGCCTGGGACCCCAGAGAGACCCGCAGACCTGTGCATCAGCCTTTGCAGTGACGGACGCCCTCAAGGACAACAGCCACTTGCCCTCAAAACACCCCCCACCCCTGCCAGAGACTGATTTCAGACTTTCTCGAACGCTGCTCCTCAGTTTTCCTAGAACCTTGGGGCAAGAGCCAGTGACATGCCCAGAGGGAGCAGTTTGTAAAGAAAAACCAAAACAAGACATTTCCTCCAACCTGAAGGTTTTCCACCCAGCGACACCAGCCTTGTTTCCGCCCTCGAGTAAGAAAAACACACTGGCTTAAAACAAAACAAAACAAGGGGCGCCTGGGTGGCTCAGTGGGTTAAAGCCTCTGCCTTCGGCTCAGGTCATGATCCCAGGGTCCTGGGATCGAGCCCCACATCGGGCTCTCTGCTGAGCAGGGAGCCTGTTTCCTCCTCTCTCTCTGCCTCTCTGCCTACTTGTGATCTCTGTCTGTCAAATAAATAAATAAAATCTTTAAAAAAAAAAAAACCAACCGACAAACAAAACAAAGGAAAGCAGTAATAAGAGTCACTGATGAAGGACGACCCCACACAGACACCACGCGAGGCCCTTGGGTGAGTCAGCTCATTCACACTCACCACCTGCGAGGTGGGTCTCCAGAATGCAGACAGGGAAACTGAGGCACGGGAATGTCGATGTTAACAGCAGACAGCGGGGAGTCAGGATGGGGACAGTGAGAAACTGATTCCTACCTCTGCGCCCATCAAACACTCTGAGCTGCCGTACACGTGATCCCAACCGTGGACAGCGGGGACCAGCCACCTCCGCCCTGTTTCATGTGACAGGGATCGTCCCCCCAGTGAGGCTGTGGGGTCCATCAGGCATGATTCCCAGAAGGCAGACAGCAGCCTCGGGGCTCCAAACAGACCCGTCATATCCACTCAGCTCTGTCCGCCTCTCCCCGGCGCAGCCCCCCACTTTTACACGGTAATGCCCTTCTGCTCTGTGACCCCCAGCGGACTTACTGATCTGCTTGACCCAAGAATTTTTTTTTAAGTTTGAAAGGTTTCAGAACTGCTAATCCATACTTCCGTGAGAAATAAGCCCCAAATTAGAGTTGAAATGTGTTTAGAGTTATTTTTGTCAAGGACAAGGACGCCGAGTCTGGTCCTGTGAGCCGGCGTCCCTGGGTTAGACCCCTGGCGGCCTGCACCCCCCTTCAGGGTGATTTTATCCTTCATTTCGAGGGAAGAAGTCGCTTACTTCTTTTCTCTCCCTGCTGCATTCTAGACTGGTCCCAGCGCAGCAGGACGGCGCCCAGGCTCCCGAAGCTCTGCTCTTCCCGGGGGCTCTGCCCCCCGCGCAGGCACCAGTCCGGCGTCCCCGCCCATCCCTGTGTGCGGGCTGTTGTGCGGTTGCTCCACAAATATGTGAATGCGGGTGTATTTTCTTTTTTGTTTGTTTGTTTTGTTTTGTTTTTAATTTTTTTTATTTATTTAATTTATTTTCAGTATAACAGAATTCATTGTTTATGCACCACACCCAGCGCTCCATGCAATCCGTGCCCTCCATAAGACCCACCACCTGGCTCCCCCAACCTCCCACCCCCACCCCTTCAAAACCCTCAGAATGTCTTTCAGAGTCCACAGTCTCTCATGGTTCAACTCCCCTTCCAATTTCCCTTAGATCCCTTCTCCTTTCCATCTCCCCATGTGCTCCGTGTTATTTGTTATGCTCCACAAGTAAGTGAAACCATATGATAATTGACTCTCTCTGCTTGACTTATGTCACTCAGCATAATCTCCTCCAGTCCCGTCCATGTTGATACAAAAGTTGGGGATTCATCCTTTCTGGTGGAGGCATAATACTCCGTAGTGTGTATGGACCACATCTTCCTTATCCATTCATCCACTGAAGGGCATCTTGGTTCTTTCCACAGTTTGGTGACCCTGGCCATTGCTGCTATGAACATTGGGGTACAGATGGCCCTTCTTTTCACTACATCTGTATCTTTGGGGTAAATACCCAGTAGTGCTATTGCAGGGTCATAGGGAAGTTCTATTTTTAATTTCTTAAGGAATCTCCACACTGTTTTCCAAAGTGGTTGCACCAAGTTGCATTCCCACCAACAGTGTAAGAGGGCTCCCCTTTCTCCACATACTCTCCAACACGCATTGTTTCCTGTCTTGCTAATTTTGGCCATTCTAACTGGTGTAAGGTGGTATCTCAATGTGGTTTTGATTTGAACCTCCCTGATGGCCAGTGATGATGAACATTTTTTCATGTGTCTGATAGCCATTTGTATGTCTTCATTGGAGAAGTGTCTGTTCATGTCTTCTGCCCATTTTTTGACATGATTATCTATTTTGTGTGTGTTGAGTTTGAGAAGTTCTTTATAGATCCTGGATATCAGCCTTTTGTCTGTACTCTCATTTGCAAATATCTTCTCCCATTCCGTAGGTTGCCTCTTTGTTTTGGTGACTGTTTCCTTTGCTGTACGAAAGCTTTTGATCTTGATGAAGTCCCAAAAGTTCATTTTTGCTTTTGTTTCCTTTGCCTTTAGAGACATATCTTGAAAGAAGTTGCTGTGGCTGATATTGAAGAGGTCACTGCCTATGTTCTCCTCGAGGATTCTGATGGATTCCTGTCTCACGTTGAGGTCTTCGATCCATTTCGAGTTTATCTTTGTGTAAGGTGTAAGAGAATGGTTGAGTTTCATTCTTCTACATATAGCTGTCCAATATTCCCAGCACAATTTATTGAAGAGACTGTCCTTTTTCCACTGTATATTTTTTTCCTGCTTTGTTGAAGATTATTTGACCATAGAGTTGAGGGTCTATATCTGGGGTCTCTACTCTGTTCCACTGGTCTATGTGTCTGTTTTTATGCCAGTACCATACTATCTTGGTGGTCACAGCTTTGTAGTAAAGCTTGAAATCAGGCAACGAGATGCCACCAGTTTTTTCTTTTTCAAAGCATTTCCTTAGCAATTTAGGGTCTCTTCTGATTCCATACAAATTTTAGGATTATTTGTTCCAGTTCTTTGAAAAATACCAGTGGAATTTTAATCAGAATGGCATTAAAAGTATAGATTGCTCTAGGCAGTATAGACATTTTATTTTTTTTATTTTTTTTAAGATTTTTATTTATTTATTAGTTAGAGAGAGAGAGAGAGAGAGAGTGAGCACAGGCAGACAGAGAGGCAGGCAGAGGCAGAGGGAGAAGCAGGCTCCCTGCCGAGCAAGGAGCCCGATGTGGGACTCGATCCCAGGATGCTGGGATCATGACCTGAGCCGAAGGCAGCCACCTAACCAACTGAGCCACCCAGGTGTCCCCAGTATAGACATTTTAACAATGTTTATTCTTCCGATCCAAGAGCATGGAATGGTCTTCCATTTTTTTGTGTCTTCTTCGATTTGTTTCATGAGTGTTCTGTAGTTCCTCAAGTACAGATCCTTTACTTCTTTTTTTTTTTTTAAGATTTTATTTATTTATTTGACAGACAGAGATCACAAGTAAGCAGAGAGGCAGGCAGAGAGAGAGGAGGAAGCAGGCTCCCCGCAGAGCAGAGAGCCCGATGTGGGGCTCGATCCCAGGACCCCGAGATCATGACCCGAGCCAAAGGCAATGGCTTAATCCACTGAGCCACCCAGGCACCCCCAGATCCTTTACTTCTTTGGTTAGGTTTATTCCCAGGTATCTTATGGTTCTTGGTGCTACAGTAAATGGAATCAATTCTCTAATTTCCCTTTCTGTGTTTTCATTGTTAGTGTATAAGAAAGCAACTGACCTCTGTACATTGACTTTGTAACCTGCCACATTACTGAATTGCTGTATGAGTTCTAGTAGTTTGGGGGTGGAGTCTTTTGGGTTTTCCATATAAAGTATCATGTCATCTGCGAAGAGAGAGAGTTTGACTTCTTCACAGCCAATTTGGATACTTTTTATTTCTCTTTGTTGTCTGATTGCTGTTGCTAGGACTTCTAATACTATGTTGAACAAGAGTGGTGAGAGTGGGTATCCTTGTCGTGTTCCTGATCTCAACGGGAAGGCTGTGAGCTTTTCCCCATTGAGGATGATATTTGCTGTGGGTTTTTCATAGATTTTATGAAGCTCAGGAATGTTCCCTCTATCCCTATACTTTGAAGTGTTTTAATCAGGAACGGATGCTGGATTTTGTCAAATGCTTTTTCTGCATCAATTGAGAGGACCATGTGGTTCTCTCTTCTCTCATTGATTTGTTCTATCACATTGATTGATTTGCGAATGTTGAACCATCCTTGCAACCCAGGGATGAATCCCACCTGGTCGTGGTGGATAATCTTTTTAATGTGCTGTTGGATCCTATTTGCTAGGATCTTGTTGAGAATCTTAGCATCCATATTCATCAGTGATATTGGTCTGAAATTCTCCTTTTTAATGGGGTCTTTGCCTGGTATGGGGATCAGGGTAATGCTGGCTTCATAAAAAGAGTCTGGAAGTTTTCCTTCTGCTTCAATTTTTTGAAACAGCTTTAGGAGAATAGGTTAATAGTAGGGGATCTTAATATGCCACTCTCAGTAATAGACAGATCATCCAAGCAGAAAATCAGTAAAGAAACAAGAGCATTGAATGAAACATAGGACCAGATGAACCTCATAGATATATACAGAACGTTCCACCCTAAAACAACAGAATACTCATTCTTCTCAAGTGCACATGGAACCTTCTCCAGAATAGACCACATACTGGGTCACAAATCAGGGCTCAACCGATACCAAAAGACTGAGATTATTCCCTGCATATTCTCAGATCACAATGCTTTGAAACTACAGCTCAATCACAAGGAAAACTTTGGAAGGAACTCAAACATCTGGAAGCTAAAGACCACCTTGCTAAAGAATGCTTGGATCAACCAGGAGATCAAAGAAGTTAAACATTTCATTGAAACCAGTGAGAATGAAGACACTTTGGCCCAAAACCTATGGGATACAGCAAAAGCAGTCCTAAGGGGGAAATACAGAGCCATCCAAGCCTCCCTCAAAAAACCTGAAAAATCCAGAATATACCAGCTGTCTCTACACCTTAAAGAACTGGAGAATCAACAACAAATTAAGCCAACTCCACACACAAGAAGGGAAATCATCAAGATTAGAGCAGAGATCAATGAGATAGAAACTAGAGATATGGTAGAATGCATCAATGAAACTAGAAGCTGGTTTTTTGAAAGAATCAATAAGATCGATAAACCATTGGCCACGCTAATCCAAAAGAAAAGAGAGAAGGCCCAAATTCATAAAATTATGAATGAAAAGGGAGAGATCACAACTAACACCAAGGAAATAGAAACAATCATCAGAAGTTATTATCAACAGTTATATGCCAGTAAGTTAAGCAACCTAGATGACATGGATGCATTCCTGGAAAACTATAAACTTCCAAAATTGAACCAGGAAGAAATTGACAACCTGAATAGACCGATATCTAGTAACGAGATTGAAGCAGTGGTCAAAAACCTCCCAAAAACCAAGAGTCCAGGACCTGACGGATTCCCTGGGGAATTCTACCAAACTTTCAAAGAAGAAATAACACCTATTCTCCTGAAGCAGGAGTATTTTCTTATCCCCCATTTCACTCACACAACACAGCACAGCATTCCCCCCACCCCCGCACTTTGCTTCTTGCTGAATAGCGCACCCTGGCCGTCGCTCTGCCCCCTTTACATGCGGCTTTCTCACTGGTTTTGTTCCAGCATGGCTGGGAGGTGTCCGGGCGACTCAGCGACTGTCGTGCAGATGAGCGGATACACTGTTTCCAGAATGTTACAATCAGAGGCAGAGTTGCAACAGTAGCTTTATCAAGGTGTGTCCCGGTATTTTCGGAAGTGCGAATTTCCAGAACCAACATCCACAAGGAGAACATCCACAAGGAGAACGGGACGCGGCTCTTCTGGCCATCGCCCACCCGCTCCTGCAAGGGCCAAAGGGCGGCACGTCCCTCCAGCGGTGTCGGACTGTTGGCTTAGTTCTCCTTGTGAATCCTTTCAGTTTGCTTTGTGGTTCTTTTTCTAGCTTTTTTGAGAAAGAGGACTAATTCATTCTTTTCTATTCTTTTACTTTTACTTATAACAACAGTGAAGGCTCTAAGTTTTCCTCTCACTGTAGTTTTAAATACACACCACGGATCCTGATACATGGTTGAAGGGTCCGGGCGGGCAGCCCAGGACGGGCCCCTTGGGCAGGAAGATCACCCACAGCCTCAGGACCTGCTCTCTAGCCCCCCCTCCACTACTCAGAGGAATCCCGATAGAGGACCTGCTCCAGGAGGAGCGCGGCCGGCGTGGGCGACTGCACTGTGACGGGAACCAGGTCCGTGGACAGGCGGGGACTGGGCGGAGCCTGTCGGATCCCCGTCCCCGCGTCCCACCACGTCCCCACCACGTCCCCGCGGCCCCCGGACGTTTGTGAGCCAAACACTGACTTTCTCACCCTCCTGGGCCTCGCACTCCTTCCCGCTGACGTCCCAGGCCCCCAGCCCCTTCTCCTGAGCTCACGATGACACGGGGACCTCATGGCGCCCGAGGGTCTCTGGACCTTGCACGTGTGTGTGGGTCCCCGCACGCACACCCTTACATTTGATTTCCTCCCCCGAATCTGTCTGTGTCAGCGCGACTCGCAGTCCGGCCGAAGGACCCAGAAGGGGACGGGGTTCCTGCTCCCTGCCACAGTGTTTTCATTATTAGTATTTTCTGTGAATTCTGTAATTTGGCTTTGTATGCTCCCTTCATTCAGGAGTTGATAGAGTTTTAAATTTTCAACAGAAAGGTTTTTTTATTTCTTTAGTACCTTCTACTTTCATTGCATTTTGATGGGAAAATGTTCTCTGCAAGCTACCCCATTAAACTCAACATCGTTTATTTTGGAACCTGACAAGTGGTCAGTTTTTGTTGACATTTCCTGTGTTTTATGTGAATACTGCAAATTATAAGGCTGTAAATTATAACATTTCCAAAAATCTACCTTATTATGTCTTCTACATCGTCTATATCCTGACTGACATTGTGGGCCCTTTCTCTCGCTTGTATGAGAGTGGCGTGCTGAAGACTCCGTTCTGTGTAAGCCTCCGGAAACCTCTTGCAGTCTTTGCCTTTCAAAGCTGGTTCTTTGGCCATGAGGAATACAAATATTCACAATTGTTGGAACCTCTTTGTGAACTGTGGCTTTCAGTCGTAAAGGGTGTCTTTCTTTGTTGCGTGTGTTACTGCTTTGTGTTTGGGGTTTACTGGGTCCAGTCAGAGGGCCGCTACCCCAACCTTCGTTTCAACACACAGCCGTCTCTGCACCCGGCTTTGCTTCCCCGACCCCGAGCCCTCCTGTCGTAGGTGAGTCTGCCCATGCAGAACGTTTCTGAGACGTCCGTTCTGAAGCAAGCTGGAAATCGTTCTCTCTTACACAGAGGGCTCAACCCATTCACCTGCACCGGTAGGACTGATACATTCGGTCTCAACCCTGTTATTATTTTTTTAACAACCTTACAGAACTATAATTTTCGCATCACAAAATTCACCTACTGTAAGTGTAAAATTCAATGATTTATTTAAGTAAATGTACAGAGCTGTGTAGTCAACACAGTCTAATTCTAGAACATTTCCATCACCCCCAAAAAATAACCGTGTGGTCTCCTGAAGTTGATCCTTCTTCCTATCCTCAAGGCAGGCAAATACGAATGCTACGTTGTGTCCCTACAGATTGACCTTTTCTGAATATTTCATATAAATGGGATCACACAGTATGTGGTATCTCTGTCTGCTTTCTCTCACTCAGAACCATGTTCTTGAGTTCATCATGTTGCCGCAGATACTACTCTATCTTTTGTCTCTGTGAGTAGTACCCCCTTGTCAGATCTACTCCATTGCATTGAGGCTTCCTAGCTGATCGAAACGTTGGCTGTTTCCACGTTCTGGCTATTATGAGTGACGCCACTTTTCACAAGAGACTCTGTGTGCGAATATGTCCTCATTTCTCCTGGGTGCCTGTGAGGATAATTTGGGGTCTCGGAGCGAGTATGTGTTCAGTGTTTTAAGCAATTGCAAAACCATCTTCCAAAGCCACTTACACCAGGGCCACTCCCACCGGCACAGAGGGGACCTCCTGTGTCTCCAGAGACACCTCACCCACTCTCGCTCCTGCCACCTTTCGGATCAGGAGCCGCTGTAGTGAGTGTGTGTTAAAGGGTACCTCACTGTGATCTTAATTTGCATTTCACTAATGACTAACGCTGTTTATCATCTTTTTTAATGTGATTATGGGCCATTCACATGTCTACTTTGGAGAAATTATTCAAGCCTTTTACTCTTAATTCTGTCTTACTATTTTGTAAGAAAAATTTAGACCTTCTGGATATAAAGCTTTTGTGAAATATATGAGTGGCAAACATTTTCTTCCACTTTGTGGATTGTCTTTTTATTTTCTTAACGGTATGTTTTGACATGCCGAAACTTCTAATTTTAATGAAGTTCTATCTATCATTTTTTCCATCATGAATCATGTGTGTGGTGTTTAATCTAACAAATCTTTACCTAAGCCAAAGTCATGAAGGCGTTTCCCTTTAAAATTTCTTTTAGATTTTATAGTTTGGGACACCTGAATGGCTCAATCAGTTAAGCATCTGACTTTTGATTTTGGCTCAGGTCATGACCTCAGGGTCCTGGGATCGAGCCCCACATCGGGCTGTGCTCGGCAGGGACTCTGCTTGGGATTCTCTCTCTCCCTCTGCCCCTTCCCCTGCTCTCCCTCCTCTCTCTCTAATAAATCAATATTTTAAAAAAAAATTTTATAGTTTTAGATCTTACAGTTAGATCTGTGAACCATCTGGAGTTAATTTTTGTGAATGGCATGACAAGGGGGCTAAAGCTGTCTTCGTGCGCATCCAAGCACCGTTTCTCGAAATGACCTATTACTTGGTCACTGTAACGACGGGGTGGATTATATTTGTTGTTTTGTTGTTGAACTGATGTGTTTCCCTTGCTTTTTTTTTTCAACTTTATTTTTATATTGATCACAGTTTGTATTTTTGTCTTGTTCGTATTCACACCTTTTTAAACTTATTCTCATTGAATCGTTTCAAGTCCTGCTTTTAAATTTCCTTTTTAGAGTAGTTTGGTGTGGATAAAAACAGTCTGTGCTTTTGCACTTATGCGGACGGCGCTGGGGACCTGGCAGGGTTTATGAGATACTTGGTTCAAACTGTCCCTTCTGTTCCCTGTCCGCGCAGCAGGTGTGACCCCCTCCTGCAGGGATCGGCGTCCTCACTTGGCAGCGGCCATGAAGGCAGGCAGGGCCTGTCCCTTGACCTTGCTTAGCTTCTGGGGCCCCACGTGCCGGGGCTTCTTTTCCTCCTCACAGTGTAGCGTCCACCTCTCCTTCCTTGTGGCCCCAGCTCCTCCCAGAGTGTCCGCCTCTCAAGAGCCGCCTTGTAAGCATCTTCTTTACAGCGCGTCCTCTGACCCACAGGGAACCTGGTATTTCATCCTGAGGGCGCCTTTCTCTTTCCAGCAGTGACTTCAGGTAAGTTTCAGACCCACCACGAGGTCCCCTCTGCCCCATGAGCTGCACCTTTTCTCTGCAGACGCTGGAACCTGGGGGTGCACTCCCTGGATGTGGAGCTCCTGTTCCTAGTTACAGAGTTTGTTTGTTTGTTTACTGGATCATTCTCGGTCTTCCAGTTGTGCTGAGGACACTGGTTTTGCAAGGTTTTATTGTTCTCCTGACTCCTCTTTATTTTCCTCAGGGGATGCAAGGGGATCCGAAATGCTTCAGATTTCCACGGCACCACGGCCTCCGCTACCCAGCATTCCCAAGAAACCCATTTTTTAAAACTCCAGCTTATACTGGAAAAGAAAGACATGCATTTGTCCAATATATAGGAATATATTCGAGACTGACAATTAAAAAATGTTGCGTGTGTCTCACTTGGAATCATCCCTCCAGCTCCGCCTCGGGACGCCCCGCCCACACGTCCACGGCTCTCGTTCCCTTCACGCCTCCTCCCACCATGTCCACGCATCTAAAAGCCAAGTTTGCCTTTCTAGGTCTTCTCAGTGGCCACGGCCTCTCTGAAGCCTTTCCTCAGAACCAGCTGGGATGTCCCCTTCCAGTGAATTCCCTCGCAACTTCCAGTGCGACTTCTGGGAGTCTCTCACCTCCTCCTTGATGATAATCGTGTCTTAAAACCGTGCTGTTTACCCGCCTCCGCTCCCAGGCACGCAGCGCACAATCAGGACTCCATACGTGCCCGAGATACGCTCACTTCCTGCCCGGGCACAGCAGGGGGGAGCCGACACTGGTAAGCGTCCGGGATGCCACCATCCCGAACCACGCGCCCACTTCCGCAGGGCTTGGAGGCCTTTCCAAGTCTCCTGCCCGCTGTCCACGAGCACAGGGCACGAATGCTAGGACAAAAGCAGCAACTCTCTGTGAGATAAGGGGAAGACACAGGAAAAGGAAGGAGACCGTGAGCGGCCACATCATAAGCAAGGGCACTGCCATGAATTGTGCCAAATGTCCGAGCCCGCCCTTGTCTCCCCCGCGCCCGTGAGCAATCCCGAAATGAAGGCATCTTTGATCCAGAGCTGGCTGGCCTCTCTATTAGACCAGGGAAGTACGTGACTAGGAGATATGCTGAGCAAAATGATTTCCTTTGAATAAAAAGTCTCCTGAGTTTACCAGCATATGATTTCTAAACCAATTTATGGGGACGTGTTTAAAGCCTTACCTACTTACTAACAGCTGAAAACACCTGTGGACGGCTGACCACGTGGCCCAGTTCAAACTCCCTGAGAGCCATCCCAACTGGAAAGGCACCTTGTGTTATGCATATAGAAGGAATCCAGAATGTCAGGGCCAGAAGAGGCCTGAGGAGGCCTGTGCCCAGTCCCTCACCTGCAAGATGAGAAATCTGAAGCCCAGAGAGCTTCAGATCCAAGCTCTCGCTCCAGCCCACATAATGCCCCCCTGGAGCTAGAGCTAGGTCCTCCGGCTTCTCGCCTCCGCTGGGACCTCCTGCTCACTGCCCTGTGCCCCTCGGCTCTTCCAGGCATGCGGTGCCCCCAAGGCCATCAGCAGGTGTCTATCTTGGTGCGTGCAAGAAGGTGTGCAGACGGGGCCCCGGGTGCCAGGTGTGGGCACCAAGGGAGAGGCAGCCTCACCTCCTGTGCCCAGCATCATAGCACTGCGAGGGTCCCCGTGGGTGGGAGACCCGGCCTGTTTAACGCCCCAAGCCCTCCATGTAGAGGAGCTTATCACTGGGCAGTGAGCAGCTAGGCACAGAAGATGAGGCAGGAACTTGGGAAATTGGACTTCCATTGAAAAGAATAAAAAACCTTCATTTTGGTTCCTTCCTTTCCAATGGTGGGGGGGAGGGTTGCTCTTTACTTGGTGTTGCCCTTGAAGTACAGAAAACGCCACAGTGTCTCCTTTCCTAGAGGAACACACACACATCGCTTATTCATAGAGCTTTCCGCAGGAACAGAATGACTCGTGATGAGGTTTAACAGCTTCAGGACCCTTCTGAAGGTCCCTAGCACCTAACGGAAAATGAAAATATCCCTCAGCTGCGTTACCTCCCCCTGCCCCAGGAACTTCCTCAAAGGGTCGATTTCTGGCCAGACCATTGATTTGGATCCAGGAATGGGCAGGCGTGAAACTGGTCTAAGGAAGGGGTTGCTGAAATTAATATAAGAAATAATATAAGAAGAGAAAATCCAAAACATCATTATATTCATGAAGTTCTAACAGCATTTTTAAATTATAACCAGAACAGTCCTGACTCAAGCTCTCACAGAAATTTAATTCATACAACCACTGCCATCAAGAAAGATTTATGTGTTACTGATTGTACTCCCCTACCACACATCATCATGCCTGTGGTGGGGGTCTCCTTTCGGGAGGCTGTGATGTCACTGATGACCCTCTCCACCCCTATAGGCTTCTATTCCTCAGCACAATGTGTGGGTTTCATGAAACAGCAGGAAAACAAGTGGTTCCCGGGATCTGACATAGGTCCACGAGAGACACAATCCAAATGCCGTAGGACGTCAGGCTTTGTGGCGATCTGGAGACTCTCTCCGAAGAAGGTGGTGTCAAGGAAGGATCCTCTAACTCAGGCAGGCACACGTAGGAGTGACTACATGAAACCAAGCCCCAAACACATAACTGGGTTCATGTGACCCTCCACCAAGCAGCCACTTTGCTCCTGAGCTCATGAGCACCTTGTGTAAGATTCTGTAGATGCACAGGAAGTGGACCTGACTGCCCCAGCCAAGCTGAAGGACAGAAGGAAAAGGTTAACTTAATTGCCCGTAAAAGAGAGAAGTCTTCAGCATGACCAGCTGGTGGGCTGGGGTGGGGGTACCTAGAGGGCACCTGGCCTGTGTAGACAGACCGTAGCTTTACTCCCTCCTCCATCTTGCAGGATGTGTTCAGAAAAGTGGACACAGGTGAGGTCTCGGGAAGCAGCAGAGCAGAGGACAGCTAGATCCGAGGCTATGGGTCTGCTTGCTTTGATTTATCAGAATCGTGCTCTGTGCGCAAGCTCAGCTAAGGGACAGGCGAGTGCACTGCTTCAGGGTGACAAATCTGAGTACATCTGTAGCTCATGGCGGGTTTTGATCGCAGAACACCAAAGAATGGCAAGGTCACCAGAGTTGGACACTAAGATCGTCGTGTCTGGAGAAAGAAGGAGATAAGATGATAGACAGACGAC
>RCUC01139737.1:0-149948 GCA_003697995.1 Taxidea taxus jeffersonii
TTCCTTCCTTCCTTCCTTCCTTCCTTCCTTCCTTCCTTCCTTCCTTCTCTCCTTCCTTCCAGATTATTTCTATTTTTCTAGCATCTGAATTTGAAAAATCAGTCATATTTGGTTTCTTTTTCTCTCTTACAGCCTACATTCAATTAATCTTCAGGTTCTCTCTATTCTCCCTTCAGAACACATCTATCATCTGTATCTTTTTTTTGGGGGGGGGCTATTGCAGAAGTCCAGATCACACCTGAATTATTGCACAGGCTTTCAATTGGCCTCTTTATCATTGTGTTCTATGAATTACTACCAGCTTGATCTTTCTAAACCACCCCTTTGAGAGCATGTTTCTCCTTTGGTAAAATTCTTCAGTGGCTCCCCCTTGCCCATGCTGGAGGTCTCCGTACACTCCGTGCTTATGAGTCTCTGTGAACAGCAGCCTGGCCTCAATCTCTCTGTGATGGTTCAGGGCCTGAAATTCAAATGGAGGCATGGCCAGCAATGGACAGTCCCTGCCACTCTCCTAGAACACTCAAGATGGTGGCAAGTATTTAGGGCCAAGAGAGGGTGGGAAAGTAGCTGCGCTTTGATCCCAAGTTTGGTTGACGTCTGGCTCTATAATCAATCTGCTGGATCTAGTAACAGGCATTCCACTTTGCTCAAACTACTTCAATGGTTTCTGGGCTCTTACAGCATCCTATAAAGCCTTATTAGTTGGGCCTTGTGTTACCTTCCTGAGCTCGCTCTCTCACCCCTCATTCTGATGCAGCCACATGGATTGTCCTCCTATTCTTCAAATATGCCCAGCACACTCTTGCCTCAGAGCCCTAGTACTGGCTGTTTTCAACATCTGGAATGTCCTTTCCTCAGATAGCCATGTGGCTAACTCTCTTCCTCTTTTGAAAACTTCGGTCAAATGTCAACTCATCAGTGAGGCCGCTCATGGGCACCTTCTTAAAATAGCAAATGCCTACTCTTACTTTAGGCTTCCCACTGCTTTTGTTTTTCTGTACAGCACTTATCAGCTAATCGATTATATGCCTCACTTGTTTATCCCATTTGCTGTCTGTCTCCTCCCATTGACTGTGAACTCCATGAATACAGGGAGTCTTGTTTACTGTGTATCCCCAGTGTCTAGGATAGTGTTTTGCACATAGCAAGATCTCGGTGAACATCTGTCGAGTATGTGAATGAAGGAATGAATTGATGAACAGGATACAGAGCAATCCCTTGAGCCCGGCCTACAGGCTTTCCACATTCTCACCTGAGCTTTGCTATTTGCTACTTCCGGACATGAAACCCATGTTCCAGATATCGTGGGCTACTGCTCCTCTGAACGTTCCCATCTCTGTGCCTTCCTTGCACTGTGTGCTGCACTTGGAAGCCCTTTTGCATTCCCCTGACCTTTCCATATTCTCTGTGATTAGGCTAAATTTCCACTTATTCTGGGAAATCATCCCATGTTAGGCAGCCTTCTTCTTCTCTTCTCATTGAATATTTTCTCTATCAACTAACTTGACAATGGAATACATTCTGCATCATGATATAACTTATAGTCTAGTCTTCTGATGTTACTTAAACTATGAATTTGTATTTAATTTTTCAAACATTTCTATTCTGTTTCTCCAACTTCGGGAGCTTTCTGGAAAGGTCAGGTGTAAGTGAATAGAACTGCTCATGGACAGAATTCCAGACCAGGGGCTCATCTCACCACCCTGGACAGGAAGGGGTCAATACCTCAGCACCCTGGGACCCTTGTTCACTCAGGAGTGTGCCTTGGTGTGCCAGTTAGGAAATCTCTGTCTACCGTGCCTTGCTCATAGTAGGTGCTCACGAAAGTGTTAGTAAATGGACTGATTGATCTTGTGTGGTTGTTTTATTCTTAATAATCTCTCTTCAGCTTTACTAAAGTTTATGTACATGTACTAATGCTTGTTTTTTTTTTAAAGACATAATCATGACTGTGGCGTAAGAATTAAAAACTTCATATAATGATGATCAACAAGAAAATTAATTAAAATATATTAATTGTTGGTGATTAAACTATATTATAGGACTTACCATGTTAATTGAACACACCAAAAATTGGAGGTTACACATGTGAGGAGTGATTTTCTATACTTGTTGCTCAGTTTATGAACAGTTTTACCATGATATTTCCATGGGGAAACCTGAGTGAGTGAACAGTAAATTTTAAAATGCTTAGCCATCCACCAGTGAGGCTTAGTTATTTTTATTTTTATTTTTAATATGTTCATTTGTAAGCAAGTACAGTAAGAAGTACTATACTCATTAAAAAAGATCATATGTGAATGAGAGTTCTGTATTTGATATCTAATGTCAATTAGATATATGACATGGCTATAATCTATCTAGCAGTTGATGTTCAAAGCTCTCCTTAACATTGCTTATGGAAGTACTTGAACATATTAGAGATTCAATAACTCTTTATAGAACAATAAAGTGCAATTAAATGAGCTGGATAAGTGATGCCTCTATTTTCAACTTAGTTTTAGTGTGTGTGTATTTTTTTTTTTAATATTTTATTTATTTATTTGAGAGAGAGACAGTGAGAGAGAGCATGAGCGAGGAGAAGGTCAGAGAGAGAAGCAGACTCCTGGTGGAGTTGGGAGTCAGATGTGGGACTCGATCCCGGGACTCCAGGATCATGACCTGAGCCGAAGGCAGTCGCTTAACTAACTGAGCCACCCAGGAGCCCTTAAAAACATATCTTATAGCTAACTTTTATAACAGATATTAATAGAGGTTTAGCATTAATTTGAAAGTCAACTGTAATGAAATTTTGGAAAGGAATTAAATGTTTAACTATAAGTGTGAAGTAGATAGAGGTGCCCCTTGCTCCAGGAAGTGGCTGATTCTGAAAAGTTTTATATAATTTAAAGTTTTGCAAATTGAATCTTGTTTATTACACATTAGAGGAACTAATTCTCAAAGGCCCCCA
Source organism: Taxidea taxus jeffersonii (assembly GCA_003697995.1). Taxonomy (NCBI): domain Eukaryota; kingdom Metazoa; phylum Chordata; class Mammalia; order Carnivora; family Mustelidae; genus Taxidea; species Taxidea taxus. The sequence continues at coordinate 2,951 of RCUC01139737.1, forward strand.
TCATGAGTCTTTTGTGTAGTGAATAAGCAAGTTGTAGTTTTTTGTTTTTTTAGAAGTGATATCCAATTTTTAAAAATTAAAAATAGCCACAGGTGTAGCCTACTTAATTCCCCAAAATTTTCAGTAGCACCAATTTAAAAATTAGACATACCGTTTTGAAAAACTAAAATGTCCCTTCTACTCACATTTCAAATCTTTTGGCAGGCAAAATATTTATTAAGAGCGCTGTTTCTCATCCCTTCCTATTTCTGATGTTGTATCATTTTTTGATTTTGTGACATATGTTTCTCCTTCTAAAGCATCTGTTATGAAAGCTTAATTAGTTTTTAATTAATGAGAATTAATGTCATCCTGAAAATGGTGTGAATTTTCCATTTCATTGCAGATCGTTTGAGACTTTTGAAATATTCTGCTAATTCTGAGGCAAGAACCTATAGGGTTTTTCCAAAGGGAAACCAGGCCTTCATTCCTCCTGAAGGCTGGACAGCCATTCCTACAGCATAGGATAAGTAATGACATGGCCAAAAAAAAATTTTCTAACGAAAAAAAAATTCTGAAATTTCAACAATTTTTGCTCTGTTACTAAGATTGCATGGCAATAAAACAAATGAGAAAGATTGAAACCAGGGAAATTTGGGAAATTCAGGTGAGAAAACAAGCGACTGCTCCTTTAGTCCGTTTCTATTCCCATGGAGGGGGAAACATTATGTGGTGTAATTGTTCTGTGCATCTTTGGATCTCTACACAGGGAGCAAAACCATGAAGTTTCTACTCTTCTGGAAGCTTGTGTGGGTTGGAGGCTGTTTTCCCAGTTTGTCATCCTGTAAAAACCTAATATATACTCATTGGGCTCATAGGTCACACTGTATCCTGTGTCTTAGGTGACAGGAAGGTGGCCAGGGATCTTAATTACAATATAAATAAAAGTTCATACAAGTTGAAACGTTGCCTAAAAGGGATTCACTGTGTAGTCCCTTTGAAGTAAATTTAAACACTGAGGAGCTCTATCACAAGTGATTAGACCTGCGGGGATAGAAAATGAGTTCCTGTGGTCCATATCATCCTGACATGGACATCTGAGGGTAGGCATAAGTCTCTGAAAGGTATACAGTTGTTGATAAGGAGGAGGGGTTAGTTCATAGTTTGCCTGGAGATTACGGGAATTTTCACATTTCTAAAAAGATTTCATGGTCTGGCATCTTGGGAAATCTCCAAGTCTTCTTTGCGGAGGTGATCTGGATCAAAGCAGATAGATTCTATTAGCCCATGAGAACTACTGGGAGGGATTGCCCCAGTGACTTGGAGTGGCCAAGGCCAAAGAGGACTGCAGGGTCTTGGGGTGTCTTGTTGCACCTCCTCAGAAAGTCTGTTAGTGGCCACTGTATCTTGCATGTTGATGTGGGACAAGGAAAGAATTGGGTATTGGAACACATCCAGACCCATTTCTAAGCACATATGTTCATCTGCGCCATGTGTAACTGCTTAACACAGTGTCTTTCACAAAATAGGTTTCGAGCAAACACTAATAGAATAAAATAATAAATAAATAAACAAATAATAGAATTAAGTCTGTCAAATATAGCAAACTTTATTTCCTGATTTTTCAATACTAGGTAAGTCATTTCCATCCAAGGGAGCTCATATGCTACTTGATGAGAGGTATTTGCTACATTTTGTTGAAATGATAACTATGGCCATACTTGTTAGTCATTTATTAATATCTGATCACAAAGATTGGAAATAGGATTTGTTTTTAGAAATAAAAACATTCTAGAATGAAGTCAGTTTTTAGTGAGACCATTATATTTTGTCAGTTATCAGGAGATGTATATAAAAGCATAAAACCTATGTTTACCAGTATGAAAGTTATTAGCTCTGCCTTATTTACTATGCTCATAGTCCCAAATGTGTTTCTCCACTCCAAATTTCTGATTATAAAATACTAATAATTTGTTATCTATGTGGCTTGGAAGGTATTAAGCAGGCTAGGTGATTGTCTAATCTTTTTTATTTTCTTTTTAATTGATGAACCATCTAGCAAAGTCTATTTTTTAAAGTATTTATTCAGTTGACAACCAATCCCAAATTAAAAGAGATAAAAAGAACATAATTATGAAAACAACAAATTGCCTGGATGTAGCTTGATATGCGTGAGGGAAGAAAGGAGATCTTACAATTTTCTAATGTACGACTGAATCAAAACCTGTCCATAAGTTCTGATGTGGTTGAAAGTGACAACCAGTTCTCTTAATGATTCACCAATGGAAAAATTTCAACATCTGAGTAGAATAAAATTACATGGATATAAGGTATTTGTCTGGTTTCGAAATAGCAAGGTTGGTGTAAGTGGTGTGAACAGGCCAACGATGGACTAAAGCAAGTAGTAGCACTAGAGAGAAGCAGGATTGGCCTGAGGTCTACCCCACATTCTGACGTTGGGGAAGTAGCCTGAGAAGTTGATTCAGGTGCTGTACTTGGCTGCAGACAGGAGGGAAGGTTCCTAGAGATTTGCTGCCTAGGCTTGGGGAGGGGACTGGGTGGAGGCATTGTCCCTGAGCCATCTCTGCATTTAAACCCATGAGGACCTCTGGATATGACTGAAGCATGGCAGGGTTAAATAATAATAATAATTAAAAAAGACCCAGTTTTAAGTCTTTGATTGTCAAACATCTGGGCAAGCATCTTATAGTCTCTTATTTGCAAAACCAGAGAGAGAGTCTAGATCTGCATAGTTCCTCACGGTTCCAACGTCTAAAAAAAAAAAAAAAAAATCACTTTTAATAGAATTTTAGAGCAGCAGAGATTTTAATCTAATTAAATATATTTTCAGATATATATTCACTAAGTGAGTTAAATGCTAGACAAAAATATTGTTGCTCAAGTGAGGAAAATAACACTGTATTAGAAATAATCTTGAAGTCATTAATTTTCAACTTAATAGATTCAACATGACAAATATTTCCCTAATAACAAAAGAATCATTAATACATAAATTCTAAGTTTAAATACCCTAAATTTTCTTCCTTTCTCTCTTCCTTCCTTCTTTCTTTCTTCCTTTCTTTCTTTCTCTCACTTTCTTCCTTCCTTCCTTCCTTCCTTCCTTCCTTCCTTCCTTCCTTCCTTTCTTCCTTCCTTCCTTTCTTCCTTCCTTCTTCATTCCTTCCTTCGATGTAACAAACCACCACCCTTTTATTCTTATCATGGTTGCATTGTTTAAATGAATCGGGATAACTCTCTCCCAAAAAAAGTGCTCACAGAGACATCACAAATAGAAATATATGTGAAGAAAAACAAATATATTGTTGGTTCCAGTTGTTTCAAAGAGCAGAAAGGCAGTCTTTCATTGGTTTAAGACACACACAGTACTGTTTTTAGAGAGCCACTCCTTTTGGTGTAGTTCTGCTAGTAAAACGTCATGTGTTTCATGCTTTACTTAACTCAAGATAAATTTTTAGAAAAATTCAGTTCATTCTGTGAGAGTAAGCACTGTCAAATTTTATAGTTAAGACTTCAATGGTATGAGAGCAAGTTTAGAAAACATTTTTATTAGACAAATTATTTAGACAAATTATACACAGAAAGCTCTGCCACTCATAACTGAGGCCTCCAAAAAGTGTTTTGTGTATTCGTATAATAGGCAATACATCAAAATAGGCCTATTTTAAATATTGTACATGGTTAACAGTTTGTTGATAGCTAAAATCACGGCAACATCTGGTATGTCCCTATATAGCTTGTTGTAAAGATTTTTTTTTTTTTTTTGTTTTAAAATCAGAGTTGTGAATGAGATCATGAGTGTTACAAGGGAAAACAAGTCGTGCATGCACTTAGGTACTTGTTACCCTGGAAACAAAATGGTTTTTGCATGATAAGAAAATTTTCTGCCTTACACAGTAGACAATATTTGAAGATTTAGTACAAAAACAATGACAGTACAAGATGCTCCCCAGAACAGAATTAGCATCAAAATATAATATACCTTAAGAATATACCTTTTATTTTCTCCTAAAGCAAATCACATAGGTTGATTCCTATATCAATCCTAGCTACAGAATGAATTAGATTAAAATAAGTGTATGGCTGCATGAAAACACAGGATAAGTTCTTGCTTCCTACTTACCACATTTTAATGTAAGGGTTACAAACAAAGTTCATTCTCTATTTCTAATAGGTAAGAATGCTACTTTAAAAGGGTTGTGCACAAAGAGCCACTGTGTTTGCTGTCATCCTCCTATACACTTGGCACGAACATAAAAAATACATAACTCCTCCAAATAGAACTGAATAAAAAGGGGGGAGGGTTAAGTTAAGAGCCCAGTATGGTCATAACATTTTCTTCTTTAGGGTAATGTAGGACAGTAATTAAGGCCACATCAATATTTCTTAAGGGCTCCCACCTCTCCCCAACTACAGTTGTATCGATTGGCTTTCTGCTTTGGAAGAGAATTTATTAACTTTCAATGATCTACATTTCAACTCTTCTAGGGCTCACTCTATGTGCTGCTGTGGACGTGGTCCGGCTAATAGCATTTTCCACTTAGATAATTCATTAAAAGTAAAATTATCAAGGTTAGCTTTATACACTGCTGAGTAACAAATGCAAAACCTACTCAAAGGAGTTACATCTAGGAACAAATATTAAATCGCCCTGGATGTTTTAATAACAAAAGTATAAAATATTCTCTGTTGGCAAACAATGCGAGTCAGAAGAACATTAAAGCAACCTGCCTTTTCTAACTGAAAAGACCCCCTGCCCTATACATAGTTCCTGTATACAATGCTTTTTTTTTTAAACTAAAGCTTTATTAAATGAATTGCAATAGCAATGGCCGCCCTTTAATATATATACACATTATATAAGTGCATATATATGTATATATAGATGAGATACTAATTTATTTAACACAATAGAGGCTTCTGCCATATGATAAGGTTTACTGTACATAAGAAAAAACTTTTAATACTGTACAATCACATAAAGGTCATATGCACTGTTGCAGTGCGAGAGTAGTTTTAACTGTAGTCTTGACTGGCATATTAATGGCTTTTTTTGTAGTCCTACAAAATTGCATTCTCGTATTATGTGGCCTGAATGGTCTTGAAGTTATCTTATAAACACTGCAGGGGTTGCCTTTGGTCCACAGTTAAAGGACACTCAACAACAGTGGAGCATTGTATGGATGCAGCAGAAGAATGTAAAAAGACTGAAGTTATTGCAATTATAGTTTTAAAAATAGAGAAATGTTATGTAAGAGGCCTTTATGTAAAATTAATCCTGCATATACTTCTATACTCAGTGCACATTTCCTATACTTGAAGTACAGTATATGAAAAGCGGACTAATAGGATCCTAGTACACTATATTCTGGGGGAACAAGTTGAGTAATGAAAAAAAGTGAAGGGACATGTACAGAAAGAAAGGGATAAAGAGAAAGAAATAGAAGAGAGAGAGAAGAGGGAGAAGGTGGAGAGAAGGAACTAGAATTGTTACTAATAATCCTGATTTTTTTTTAAGATGTTACATCCATGTTAGTCCCACAATATTACAGTTGCTCCTTGCAAAGGGAGTCCTACGAAGGAAACAGTGAAGAGATTTTGTTGGATGCTCATATGGAGGTGCCTCGGTCTGGGTCATTACCCAGATTGAGCCCCAGGGTAGGAGTTGGTTGATAAGGAATAGATGACATTGTTTTTATAGGACTCCTGAAAAAGCCCCCATTAGGTGCCCTGTGCCTAAAAGGGCCAGTTCGGTGCTCGGGCACGTTGCCAAAGGCGAAACCAGAGGCAGCTTTAGCTGAGAGTGTGCGGCTAAGAGTCTGGATCTGCTCTGGGATAAAGGTTGTTGTGGTGATATGAGTGTTCCTGAAATCACTGATTTGCTCCAGTGCTTGTCGTGTTGGCAAAGTGTCAATGTCCAGAGGGGTCAAGTCAATTGACGAGGTGGAAAACTGTTTATGGGGGCTGTCGTCATCTGTGCACAAGCTATTTACACGTCTATGGAGGTGCTCCAGGTCAATTTCCTTGTCATCCTGGAGATGAAGAAAAAGAAGATAAGGTTCTCATCAGTACTAGCTTCCATGGTTAAAAAAAAAAAAAAAAGTAGTTCAGCAAACATGATAGGTAATCAACTGAACTTTGGGGTTTATGCATTTAACAAATATCTATTGAGCACCTAGTATGAGCCAGGCATTGTGCTAGGTTCTGGGGGTACAAATATGACTCTCTGAAATAAGGTTTTCTATAATAAATATTTTTCTTGCACAAAAATTCTCTACATGTCACATGCAACTACAAAAATAGGGGAGCAGTAGATGGACGATTGCCTTCTATGAGATCAGGGACAGACCTAGGCAAAGCTGTACAAATAAAAAATATGGTTTTAACAACTCACTCCCCCTCCACACCTCTTTTTTCCCCGTGCTTCCTCCTTTTTCAAGGTGTCTCCCTTCAAGTTGGATTTCTATTCTTTTCTATTATTCCCTCCCTAACCTTAACTTTCCATTCTTGGCGATAAGTGATATGATATGCTAGTTCACACTAAAGTGTTAGTGACTGTTAAAGGGTTATTTCTGTTCAGGCCAGAGAGATGTGAGATTATTCAGAAAGGGCAACATTTAACACAAGAGAATCCATTTCTAATTGAGGGATGTCATTACACTCAAGTTATTTAGTACCTGAATGAGGCAATATTGTGAGGTCAGTGAGACCTTTAGAGACCTCTTCGAGTCATGACCTGTGAATGACAGCTTTGGTCTAGGGCCAGGTTTATGCTAAATGGCCTCTAAATCAAAGACACTTTGAGCTATGCTAATGGAGTCTTAGTAAGAAGGTACTTAATAAAGGAAAAGGAAGGGAAATCTCAGATTTCTGGTGTTGAATCCAATTCATAAATCCTTAGGATTTTCACTTAAAGTGAGCATAAAAGCCCAATGTTTGAAAAATAAAACTGGCAAGAAAAAAATTGTCTCTTATCAGTCATGTTTATAGCCAAGTTCAATAAATTAAATTCATGAAAATTTAAAAATACCTATTAATCATAAGAAGAGAAAGTATTTGTTCATAGATCTGGATTAGCTATCATGAGTTAGAATGGAGTGTGTATTTTTTTCATTGTGCTATTATAGTGCTCCTCAGTGAAAAATATTTTGATGTGCATCACTGTTTTTCCTTTTCCTTTCTCATTTTAAAATCCAATAAAAATATCCATTAATGCAATATTATCACTGAGACTTTAGAGGGTTGAGAGATATAATTTTATGGTTCCCACAGCAACTGTAATGTAGTCATCCATCAACAGATATAATAATGCAAAATTTTAATATCATATATAGTAATTCAAAATACAAGGAGCTTGGGGAGTCCTTAATTTCCAGATTTTTGAGAATATGAAATCTCAGCTATAATGTTGCACTAATATGGTCTTTTGCATTGAATCACTGTCAATAGAGAACCCAGAAACTTATTCCATAAAGAAAACACCACAATGAAACTTGCTTTTTATTCATACTCCACTAATTTAGAATATATGATCATTCAGACAGGTAAGAAGCTAAGTTTTATCTTTGGTTAAGCCAAGCTTTTCCTTCTATACGCTGCTGATGAATTTTGCATACAAGGCGGTAGAAAGGAATTCTCAGATTACTTTAGAAAAAAATCTGTTTAAAAGAATATAAACATGTAAAAATTCATATGAATGCGAGAAGTCATTTTTATTTGTGCATTAAAGCAGATCTTCTCAGGATTTGCTCTAACCATCAGTTAGCCAAAGTCTAGTTACAGAAAGTTTCAAACTGTCCTTTGAAACTATCCAGCAAATCAAATCACACAACAAATTCAGGTCGTTTTCCATTTCAATTTGTGAAACTTTAGTGAATGAATATGATTTCATTATTAAAAAATTTTTTTCCACTTTTTTGGTCCAATAGAAAAGAGATAAGTTAATCAAGCAATTTATTTTAACTTCATATTTTCTCTGCTAATTTGTAAATTCCATGATTTTTGATGAAAATAAGGCACATGCTACTTCCAAAGAGATATTATGTGTAACTCAGCAATTATTCTTTCAGACCTCTGAAAAAATTTTAATTTTATTAAAATTTAATCCTAGATGATTCTACTCTATGGATTTATTAAGCTTAGAGCCATCAAAGAGCTAAAAACATACAATACCTTTTATAGGTCTACATACAGATAGAGGGAAGGAGCCACTGGGGGTAAAGAGACAAATTCTGATTATTTTCCTATGGCATTGTACTGTCTAGACTGAATCTTAGAGATACAAGTAATTTACCTGTAAGTTAAGCAACTTATTGAAATAAGATGACAAGCATCTTTGTGAACTGGAATTCAAGGGAATCACCCTTTAAGAAAATCACTGAATGAAAGTCTACCCTGAGATTTGGCAGAATTTTAAAGCCCTTGATGGCACATGAAATGAGTCTTTACAAACACTGCAAGTCTCTTTTTCATTTATCTGGGATGTCCTAAAATGGTCACTGGTATTGGCATTATTGATTTTTATATTTCATCAGTAATTCATTTTCAATATTCCAAGTAAGAAGAAACAAGGACCACCCCCCAACCCATTATCCTCTTCCTGGTGATTACCCTCCCTGGAAAGACCACCCACTTGTTGGCTCCACTGAACACCGAAGTGCTCAATCAAGTACCTCTTTTGATGGGACCCGGGAGCCTTTCCTCTTGTTCCACCACGTCTCCAGCATGGCTATAAAGCAGGAGAGGACAATTCCAGCCGCCAGGATACAAAAGACTCCTGCAAAGCTCTTTATATCCAGGGCACCTCCTTTCTGCTTTGTGTCCACTGAGGAGTACAGGTCACACTGGCCATTCTTTGGCCACCATTTGTGCTTCAGGATGTCCATGTCACCATTCTGCTGAAGCTCAAGGATCCTTGGGAAAAAGGACACAGCCGTGTGTTAGTGCAGACATCGTTATTGCTTCGGCCCACAACACATCCATCTATAATCCCACCGCTAAAGGATGGCGGCTGTCAAGGGGAAATGAATGTACAGATTAGCCTGCGGATGGAACGACGGGACACTGAAAACGTTATTGCTTTGACTTTAGAGACAGAGGTGTGCCACAGGCTCTCCTCTCCTCCTTCTGTACCCTCTCTTGCTCCCTCCTTCCTTCCTGTTCTTCTTTTTTAAATTTTTTGATTTTATTCTATAATTCTAAATATCCATACCCCCACCCCCCTCCCCGCTTTGTTGCAATGTCTTTTTACAATTACATTTCAGAGGCACTGTTTTTATGTGGTTTCAAGCTGCTACAGTTCTGTGTTCCCTCCCTCCATGCAGAATGATGCTCTGGATCTTAACGCTTTTATGAGGAACGCTTTGCTGCTTAGAGCGAGATGCTGGCATAATGTCGCCCAGCATATGTTACACACAAAGAAATTCAATTAAAAAGTCTTCTATTATTTAACACAGTGTAAGAGAAAGCCCTGGGACAAGTTTGAAGTTGATAAAATACATCATTTTTGGTTTTTCACATAACTGATGTAGTTTCCCTTTTAATGCCAAAGGGGAAAATAATCTTACCTTGGAGAACAAGAAGAAAGTTGACCAGAGGCTTTTAGAAGTAGTTAAATTCAAATAAGAAATACCCTTCTTTGTCTTCTTTTTTTACCCCTGAGTCTGGGGCCAGCTGCAAAGCTGCAGCTTTTTTTAAGGTGTGATTTTTCACAGAGGTTTTATTCTCATTTCCAAATACTCTTTAGGCTTTACCCTAGGCCAGCCTACCTCTGGCCCTCCCCTAGGTGTGTCCCCCTCACAGGGTGAGAATGGCCAGGGCCAAGGTCATGAATTTGTCCAGAGTGTGCACCATCCTCAGGGATCCCTAGGATTTCCCACCTAAATGGTTCAGAGAGCACCTTCAGGACCTGGGAAAACTTATCCCACACATTTCTTCCTGAGGGCAGATCTCACAGCCGCAAAGGCGTCGCAGGTGTCTAGAGTGATGTTCAGAGTGTGGACTAAGTTTAGATGTACAAGCTCAGGCGTGCACACCTTTGTGTGGGTGATCCTTCACTGTGCAGGACAGAGCTGGAGGTAGAAGCAAGGGGAGCCAGGGAGCGTCTCGCTGGGCCACCAGGTAAGTGCAATACTCCAAGCTACTCACAAATTAGAAACTCAGATCTGACCTCCTATGGGCATGAAGGTATATTTGTCAAGATAAGAGGACTGAATATATTTTATCGAAGAATTTTTAGCTTGACTTATAATTTGCACATAGCCTTCGGATATATGGACTTCTACTTCTCTTCTTGCCCTAGGTCTTGGGTTATTTGGGGAGAGACTGCTTAAAACCTTAGAGAGAAGAATGATGTCAATTCGGAAAAAGTAAATAACTCTTTGGGTGGTGCATTGCCTTTTTACCTGTTTCATGTCATCCCTGTGTTAAAAATGAGTTAAAAGATAATGGCTAGGAGTGCAGTCAACATTCAATCTGAGTCAGCCAGAAATAAGTCCAGCCTTGAGGGCTGTGAGGGAGAGTTGGTCTAATCCCCAGCGCCTCAGCTGACACCCTAGGATAGATATTGCACTGGAGCTTCCCATAACTTGGACTTCTCCTTTCTTATGATTTTGCTCTGTCTAAAGCTCTGTTGCTTCAGAGAATTACTCAAGAAGTGCAATTAATTAGGTTAATTGAATTTACCGAGGTGATTATGAATATTGATGGATTACATTTCACCCTTATTCCTGCCTCTTCTCGAAGTTATTTGTATTTCCAGAATTTTAAAAAATTGTGTTCCATGGGACACTAGTTCCTAGAGGAGCTTCTGCAAGAAAAGGGTTTTGTGGCATTAACCGAGAAACACCCTCTCAGAAATTTACAAAGAAGTCAGCATATTAAAGGCTCTTAAGAAGACCCATGGAAAGAAACACTTACATGATTTTGTTTAATTCGGCATTTCCCCAAATTACCTAACTTTCCTTCTTTTTTCATTTTTTTCCTCCTGTAATAATATGTAGTAATAATTCGTGGAGCTAGAGTTTTGAAGAATACACTTGAGAAATAGTGCTTTCGTGGGGCACGGGGCTGGCTCAGTCAGTAGAGCATGAGATTCTTGATCTCAGAATCACGAGTGTGAGCCCCATACTGGGCACTGAGCTCACTAAGTACATACATACATATGTGCATACATACGTATATACATACAGAAATAGTGCCTCCATCCACTACTCATGGAAACCAGCAGCACTGAGTTACGTATTACACACATCTGCAATCTTTAATCACAGCATCAAAGTTGCCTGCTTGGCCTATCTGCAAATATATTCAAGTCATGTTGGCAAACCCATTAGCTATTTGCCTACCTAAAGGCGCTGGGTACTCAGAACCACTGAATACCTTAAAGGGAAAATTTAGTCATCTTGAAAAAAATAATATTCTTGAGGTGCCTGGTGGCTCATTTGATTAAGCATCTGCCTTGGGCTCAGGCCATGATCCCAGGGTCCTGGGATTGAGCCCGGCATTGGAGGCTCCCTGCTCAGTGGGGAGCCTGCTTCTCCCCTGCCTCTGACCCTGTTCAAGCTCTCTCTCGCTCTTTTTCTCAAATAAGCAAAATTAAAAAAAAATATTCTTAAATTCGAGATTATATGTTTACATAGAAATAAAAGGAACTATAGCAGCATTTGCTTAATGATAACATATCCAGGCACAAAACAAGCACCCAAGTTTCCCAGCTGGCCTCCTACTCCCCACACTATATTGGTCGATGTTTGTAGAAGTGTAAGGGTTTCCCTTCACAACACTTATCATTTGTAATGATTTATGGTTCCTTGATTGTCTGTTCCCCTTTCTGGAATGTGGACTCACTATCTCCCATCCTGCCTTACACAGAGCAGGGAAGTATTTATTGATTGAATATGCTCAACATGGTTTTGGTAAAAGGATGCTGTCCTCAGATTCTACTTTTTCTTATCACTGATGCAATTTTCTAACTTATTTCACTCCTTCCTATTCATCTATCCATTCAATAAATATTTAGAGAGTCGTCTCATGCCAGGTACTGTTTTGGGGATGAAATTTATGTTAAACCAAACTGCACATTCAGCCAAAATGGCCTGAGCAACAGTGTGATACTGTTTCTTTTTAATGGCCTCAGTTCATGTTAATTTATTCTTTCATTCATTACCATGTTCATTCAGGAACCAATGATCGCCTATTCTGTCTCCTCAGTGGTATCTGGTATCACAATGTGTCCCTATCATTTCTATACTCGAAAAATGATTTGGTTTTTTAAAAATGATCATTGAGGTATACACACATACTCTATGACACCCGTATTGATCCTAACAGGGGCAAAGGGCCTTAAATCCAAAGAATTTGTCTAATTGTGGAACTTTTAGGTTCAGCAAGCTGGGGGGTAGGAGCTGCTGTGGGGGAAGAGTGAGCAGACTTCTCTATTTGCCCTCATACCACAAAGATATCTTTATGTATGGTCGACCTCAGAAAGCACAGAGGCATTGCACGGATACCCCATTTTGGGGGACAGGCAGAACAACCAGATCATAGGATCTCTCAGTCAAGCTCTGAGTAGCTCACAACAGAGTCTAGGAATACAGGGTTAGTGGAATAGTAATGTTGGAAGGGAATGAAAATATTTTCTAAGCTCAGAGTTCTGCCATAAATTTTTGCTGCAGAATTTAATGTTCCTGGAAATTCCATTAGAAAACTGTCACTATACCCCCCCTTTTTGCTTTTTAACAAAAGCCTATTTAAGTATTAGATAAAGGAAGCTTAGCAAAATCTAATGCACTGCCTTAAAGACAAATTGGATGAGCCCTTATAGAATAAATAAGGATATAATATATTTTATTTATTTATTTATTTATTTATTTATTTATTTATTTATTTTCTTTTCTAAAGATTTTATTTATTTATTTGACAGAGAGAGAGATCACAAGCAGGCAGAGGGGGGAGGCAGGCTCCCTGCTGAGCAGAGAGCCCGATGTGGGGCTTGATCCCAGGACCCTGGGACCATGACCTGAGCCGAAGGCAGAGGCTTTAACCCACTGAGCCACCCAGGTGCCCCAAGGATATAATATATTTTAAATGTTCAAAAGCACTGGCATCTTTAAATGAAACTTGAATCAGACCTAAAGGAAAGTTCTGTACTTTAATTATGAGCATCACTGGTGTGTGTGTGTGTGTGTGTGTGTGTGTGTGTGTGTGTGTGTATAACAAGAATGTGTGTGTAAGCAAGAATCTAGGTGTACAGTTCTTAATGTGTGCAGGTTTTTAGTTCCATGGAAAGATTGTTTTTGCTGTATTTATAATTTCCACAAGATGGCAGTCTTTGCTCACAGAGAGCAATGTATTTCTGCCATGACAGCAAAGTGGTGGGTCTGAAAGGTGTCAGTATAAACTTCTCAGTGCTGTAACTATTAGAAAGGAAGTTGGACATTAGGCCTTGGTGAATAATTGGTTGAGTGAAACCTCTTCTTGGAGTGTTGTCAGAAAAATTCCTGCCATTTTCACTCCAGAGTGATGAGAGCCATACTTTAGCACTTTTGAGAGTCATTGTGGTGAAAATTCATGAAGTCATAAACAAAAGCACCTTGCTCATTGCTTGGCACTTTGTAGGCTACAACAACTTGAAAGCTAGAATTATTATAATCAGCATGTGTGACAACCATTCTTTCTTTGGACCTGTTCTGGTACATATTTTTTAATGGAGAGTTATATTTCCAGATGAATCAGTGAGTGATTGATTCATTGACAAGAACATTGCATTTCCTTTTTTTGTTCAAAAGTATTAAAACATTTGTCATCCCATTGAACACAAAAACCTTAGCAGTCCATAAAATCTAACTTCAATTTGAAAATGGCTAATAGATCAATTCTGCATGTATTGAATTCTTTATTGATATAAATGAGCAAATTTCAGGGGAAGTGAGTAGGGAAGCAGAAGAGCTTTCTTTCATAATCAAATAAAAATATTCAACAAGTTTGAGGTGTTCATCTTGAAAAGCTTTTTACTTACTTTGAAGATAAAACAACCTCATTCGTGTGTGAGAATTACATTAATTATTGATCACTTACTATTCTTAATTGTTGCTCTAGAAATTGATTTTCAAATTAATTTATAACAAAACAGGTTGCTGAAAGATGAATGCAAATTTCTGATCCCACATAGGCAACTTTGATTTTGCCTTTAAATCCTAATGCAATCTATAGATTCTTTTCTAATTTTTTTTTTAAGATTTTATTTATTTGACAGAGAGCAAGAGAAATCACAAGTAGGCAGAGAGGCAGGCAGAGAGAGGTGGGGGGAAGCAGGCTCCTCCCTGAGCAGAGAGCCCCATGCGGGGCTCCATCCCATGACCCTGAGATCATGACCCCAGCCAAAGGCAGAGACTTAACCCACTGAGCCACCCAGGCACCCCTCTTTTCTAATTTTCTTACCCACAGGTAAATCCCTGCTGAACTGTAAAAACGATACTGGTTAAACTGAGAAAAATGATACCTGACTTTTTGATTGTTTCCTCTGGGAACAAATCTAGAAGTAATCAGAGAGTTTAAACACTTAAATACAGGAATTTTTGTTTTTGGGCCATGTATGTAGGAGCTCCTGTGACGCTTTCTGCAATTGGAATCCTCCCCCCACCCCATTCATAGAAGCATCAACTACTAGAATGGAAATGACAGAAGACATCATCAAATCTCTCCACTCCCCCCTCCACTCATTCTATGGAGGAGAAACGGAATCATATAGGACAATAATTTCCCCAAATTATCGCATTCAACCCACAAAAAATAATTTATATATCACACTGGGGTAGCATGAGCTGAAAGTCAGGGGCCTCTAGCCACCCCAGGCTCTGCCTTGGCTGTTTTGAGGGCTGAAGGGATCAATATTTTAGTGATATTCTAGTACCTCACCCAAGATACATCTGTTGGGAAGTGCTGTTGTAGAGAGAGGATGACTTTTTTAGTGACTAACAGAGTAAATTATCGAGTTAGGGCTAGAATTCAGTTCTGTCTTCCAACACATTCCCCTGTTACCCTACACAGCCTCTAATATGTAACTATTTAGAGAAAAACTCTCTCTTTTAGTTTCACAGATTTGTTAGACTCTGAGTAAAACTGTCATCAATAGGTTTCTTCTAAACCAAACAATGTAATTGTAGAGTGATTGCAAATTTATTCATACTACAGTTGGGTGTGCAAAGAAAATGTACTTTTTCTCCACAACTTAATTGATCTTCCTCAGGAAGATGGGCCCGCTGAGCGGTGGGAACAAAACTAAAATTAGCTCAATATGATTTAAAATTTAATCTGATCTAATAATTTAACATGTCTCTAGCTTTAGCTCGAGAATTACTCAAGACTTCTGATTCCTTGACTTTTCCTTGCTTTTTTCCAAGATGGCATCAGAATTTATAAAGGGTATTATACCCCCTACATTGGAGTAGGGGGATATGAGGGGAGGCCTGTGGGGAAGGAGCTGCTGGCTTCTTGCTGGTCCTTGGATTGCTTTGGCAGCTCTCCTTTTATGTGTAATGGGTTCAGCCCTTAGATACTGATTGGTGACTATTGCTGAAGTGGGCAGAGGCTTTAAGTCCCTAAGGTCGGCTAATGTCTTTTTCTGTTCCCTTAGGGCTTGTGGGCTCCTCTCTGTTGACCTTTGGGGCACTGTATGTCTTTCTCAGCTTCTGCCATTTTCTTTATCCAGCCCCTGATTATTTCTTAGCCTTCAGGTAGTACTGTCTTGTCACCTTGTCACTCACTGCAGAGGGCTCCAAAAGCTATCTATGTGCTCTAACTCAGCATTCACACTTCATGGGAGCCAGAGAGGCCTGGGCCTAAAGATTGAGCCCTCGCTTTTTCCTGACTGTGCAGCTCTGAGTTCTCACCATCCCAGGTCTTCTTTCCTGGGACAGAGCCTGCTGTGCCCACAGAACTCCCCTCAGAGACCTTAATGGTAAGGGAAGTATCACCCCTCTACCCTTCGTGTGCATTCCAGTCTACCCAATGCCCCTTCATCTGCTCATCTCCCACCCTCTGCCCCCTGATGGAAACCTCAGGCCAGAAAGAGGCACAGCTTTCCTTTTTGTTTCCCAGATATCTCTTACACCTAAGGCCTTCAAACTTCTTGGTTTATCATAATAGAAGGGAATTTTAGCTACAAAATGACAGAAACTCTGTGGTTTGAGACCTCCAGGCAGTTCTTCAACCTGAAAGTCCTGAGGCAGCTTGACACTGAGATTGGCGAGGATGAAAAACATCATTTTAACATCTCAAAAACATTTATCTGATCTGTTACATGCTTATGAGTTACATGTAACCCAAATTAAAAAGATATTTAGGATAGAGTCTCCTCACTTATTAATGTGTAACGTCACTTAACGCTGAGAAGGAAATTCGGGAATAACTGAAAAAAAGTATTTTTGACACACTGAGTAGATCTGTTTTGGCACAGAATACCCACATTATTAAATTCATTTGCTGGGTTCTCACAAAAATTTCCTCTCCATGGTTACTGAGAAAGAATTAATAATAGCATGCAGACAATTTTCAGAAAAATGTCAGCTCAATAGGTTGTTCATTCATTCATCATTTCTTTCATTCCGGGCTTGGGAAATGTAGGTAAACTTGGACTGAGGCAAAAGCACTTATCAAAGGCTTGGATTTAGTATTCAATTAAGCAAAGCGGCGCTCTGACTGGCATATCTGATATCGGAACTTCAGCATCAGAGTTGTAAAAACAAATTATGTCCACTTTCTGTGAATCAGGCATCGGTGGCTTTTCTTTTCCTAAGCAAAATGTCTTAATAATCGGTTAGTAACATTAGATACAACAGCTATTTATTGATCACATATAATACCTCAGTAATACCAAATAACCCAAAATAGACTAGTAGAAGCTATTTCCTTTGTTGAAACTGGACTTTTAACTAATTCTTCCAGCTAGTTGAGCCTGATGCCCATTGTTTCAATACAGTCCCCGAAGATTACCTAAGATCTCACAGAGATGAATACGGCATTTCAAACAAGTTTATGAAAACCATTCGTTAGGCGAGAGGTTAATGAACATTTTAACTAAGGGCCTGATGGTTGATTCTTACAGGATGTTAAAGTCTCTGTGGCAGCTAGTCAGCTGTGCCGTTGTGGTTATAGAAACAGGTCTGAGCTGCATTTGGCCTGCTGGCTAGCTGCTGGCCCGCTGCTGGCCCGCTGTAGAGCCCCACAGCAAATAACTTTATAAAGTCAACAATTTTCCATTTCGCTGACAGAGAATTGAAGTTCAGAGGGCTTAAATGACTTGGACAAAGTTACGTAATTAGAAAGCATCGGAGTCTGTTTGAAAACCAGAGATTTTGACTCTTATCCCAGTGCTTTTGAACTTGTCTTAATAACATATAATAATCAATATGTAGTAATGCCCATTATTAATGTGTGTGCCTTTAGATGAGAACAGTGGGGACGCCTGAGTGGCTCAGTTGGTTAAGTGGCTGCCTTCGGCTCAGGTCATGATCCCAGCATCTTGGGATGGAGTCCCACATCGGGCTCCTTGCTCAGCAGGGAGCCTGCTTCTCCCTCTGCCTCTGCCTGCCACTCTGTCTGCCTGTGCTTGCTCTCTCTCTCTCTCTAACAAATAAATAAATAAAATCTTTAAATGAGAACAGTGATCATATGTGGATTTTGTATTTGACCACACTGAGAACGCATTTGAGGTACACAGCATATATTATCAATGGCAGTATAATAGGTCAAGTGAATTTTGGATTTCCTTGGTTTTCTGATTATCCCGGAATGTACGTCTGGACCTACACTCTGAGACTGGGACAACCTATGTGCCAAAAGAGTGACTGCCCTAATTATTTGAGATCAGGTAGTGTTTGTCTTCTGAGGTCTTTATTTGCTGAATCATTTTCTAGGTGATGGAAGTTTTATCTTGAAATCAGAGGGATGTGAACAAATATTATACTAAGAGAAATTTCAGGCAGTGGCTATGATTTACTGAGAATAGGTAAGACAACTGACTGAAGCAGAAAAGGTGGGGGTTCCTTTTATTAGCTTTAAAGATTTATTTATTTGTTTGAGAGAAAAAGGGAGAGCAAAGTGCATGCAAAAGAGAGCACAAATGTGGGCGAGGGGCAGAGGGATTCCTGGCTGAGGAGGGAGCCTGATGTGGGGCTCGATCCCAGGAGATCCTGACGTGAGCCCAAATTGAGAATCAGACACTAGAGCAACTGAGCCATCCAGATGCCCCAGTGGGGTTCCTTTTAATCAAAAGATATAAAAATGGTTTTAACCATGTGTGACTAGAAGTACTATAAACTAACAAGAAGTTTGTTTGGGTTGGTAAAGAATTACCATGGACGATGTATGAGAATGATAGCATGTTGGTAGTGGAAGGGGTCTGGGAGATAAGATCATATTTGACTCCTGTCTAGTGAGGTGAAGTGACCTGCCCCCCTCCCCCTCCAGGGCAGAATCAACAGAACTGGAGTTAATTATACATTTAGTTATTGCTGGAAGACTGTTGTATATCATAGAACTGCATAAGAAAGAGAAGTTTCCTGTATTGCTTCAAACCTGCTATCTCACCATCAGATTTAAAAAAGATAATCCAGTTACCCATTTAATTGGTCAGATCTGCTTTTCTTATTAAGAAAATAGTGTCCATGTCCTTATGTAGAAAGTGATGTCTTCCTAAGACATCCTTTTTTCTGTGTATGGGAAATAAACTGTAAACTTTCTCCAGACAATCTATTTCCCAAAGGAATGGCAATAGTAAATGCATGCAAATGCCACAAAGTTTATGAAGCATTTATCAAAAACACTGCATACCATTTTATTTACTTCTTAAGATAACCTTGTGAGGGAGAATTATATTGATTGATTGATTGACTGATCACACCACTCCTCCCCCACTCCTTATTCCTGTAAAAGGCTTTAAGAAGGCTGATGTTATTAAATTCTCATTTAAAAGCTGGGGAGATTGAGGCTAAGAGGTGAAGAAAATTTCCCAAGGCCACAAGGCTGGTAATTGATCCAGCCAGCTCTCAAAACAAGGTCTTCTGGCTTCTGCACTTTTTTGTTTTCTTGAATGCATTGTCAAGGTCTTTATTATTCCCTGAAAAAACCCACTATAAGTGGATGCTGCCTCTTCAGTTCCTGCTGCTTTATTAACTGAGGATTTGACTACTCAAGTTCCTTGGCTAACAGGTATTCCATTGTAACAGGTATTCCATTGTATCCATTCACAAATATAACACTTTGTGTAATACATCCTGATGTCTCCAGAGAGCCCCATGAATATCGCATGAGTTCATTAATCTCTGTGCGATTAGAATAAACGTTAGATGAATTCATTATCATGAAGCACTCAGGGGGCTTTGCCAATGTTATCAAAACAAGGCAGTGTGTTCAAAATAAGGAAGTGGTGTTTTGAAACCTTATCCTTACTCAACGTAAGTCAACATATTGTGAAATTTCAATCTCTGTTATGCAAACTTCCATAGTTATTCCAATGAAATTTTTCCTTAGTTTAAACAGTAACCCATAAAAGGTAAATATTTATTAAATAACACTTAACTATTTTGAAAAATGTGCAACACTTAAAACAATTTTTGGGTTCAACTGTTGATGAGATTTTCATTGGCTCTAAAAAACATTCGACTTTATAGATATGTCATTCTTTGACAGTGAGCCTGAAACCTGGTATTTGGTGCCCATTCAGACTGATCCTTCAAGGTTAGAGTCAGCCCCCTCCATCACAGGTCTTGCGATGCCTAAGAGGGCAAAATCAGCCTTGTTCACAGAGAAGCAACTGCTTGAAAAATCAAATTAGCAACATGATGGATCTCAAGACTTTGGTGACTAGTGAACTTTAATTATTATATATTTTATGTGTTTATGCTGGCAGTAAAAGTCAAGCACTCATTATAGAAATGGCAGACATGATCTTTCATAAAATGAGTGCTGGGCGGCAAATGACTAGATAATCAGGATAATGAAAGCAGGCCAGAAAGATGCTAGAGAGCTGAAAAGACCCCATCGATGGCTCCCACTGAGATGGAGGGCATAATTGCAATTGGAAAGAGAACACTTTTGGTGATCTTTTAAAATGTCAGCTTCATCCTTAAGCTCAGTGTGATATTTGGGTTATAGGGTAAAGGGGAAAAATTCTTTCCTTCTTCAGTGAGAAACTGGCAGTGACCATCTCTGCTTACAGTCACTCTTCAGGCAATACAAAATCTTCTTATGCAGACCTTTCAAACATGTTTATGAAAGAGGGCCATGAAGTCAAACTTTTTTTGCTTAGTGTGTTATACACATTTTATGAATATTTAATATCTTTGAGTCTGACAACTAAACCTTAAAATAAATGGGTAAATATCATGATAAAGATCTTTGGCACAGCATTAGGAGAGAGAAGATTACAGAGAAGGAAACTTTTTTAAATGAACAAATATTCTCAGAACATCTGCGTGAGCACTGAACTTTTTAAAAGTTGGCTAACAGTTTAAATATGCAGAAGAATTCATTATTCTAAGAGCTGTTATAGTAGTAGGTACTCTACGATGAGAATTCTTTAATGATGCAAACATCTCCTGGCTTGGAGGATATATACCGACATACGTTTTAAAAAAAACTCCTCAGGGTCTATTTGTACTCAAGATGGTGGGCAAAGTCAATGTGATTAATTAAAATTCTCTGCCAAGATTTAGATCACTGATAATAGTAATAGTACAACTTTAAGAAAGTAATTTTACTATGCTTTACCTATATTTTCATAGATGGACTATGTCTAAGTCCTTTTAAAATCTCAAAGTCCTTAAAATCCTAAGTCTAAAGTCCTTTTAAAAATTATATTCTAACTTTCCAGGTGTATTGTATTATATTTAATATTATTCTGACCCTGCTGGAAGTGTTTCCAATTTTTTTTTTTAAAGATTTCATTTATTTATTTGTCAGAGAGAGAGGGAGAGAGAGCTAGTGAGCACAGGCAGAGTGGCAGGCAGAGGCAGAGGGAGAAGCAGGCTCCCCGCCGAGCAAGGAGCCTGATGCGGGACTCGATCCCAAGACGCTGGGATCATGACCTGAGCCGAAGGCAGCCACCCAACAAACTGAGCCACCCAGGTGTCCCTCCAATTTTTTAATAAAGAGTGTTGACAGTAACATCACATAAACTTTCCTCCAAGTGACTAGACCCACTCAAAAACAGTCTGTTCACTGCAGACATTTTGAAAGGTAAATTCATCTTTCTAATTTCTTTCCATTATGAATCTGAACATGCTATAATGTTTCTACAAATGGGAGAAAAAAAAACCCAATCGTCTCTTAGATGATTATCTGTAATCATGTTCCTGTGTAATTCTACGGTAATGTGATTCCATGTCCAGGAAGAGGCCAGGCAATGAAAGGCACTGTGCAAAAGGGTCAACAAACCTTGAATTTGGAACAAGGGACAGGTTAGGAACAGTGTTATGGAGTGCATGTTGTTACAGCTGCCTCTTAAAGAAACTTATCTGTGAGAACTAAAGTTCCGTTGCATAGACCTCCAGTTACTGTGTGATAGTGGCCCACACAGACTCACACACACGGATTGTGAACTGTAGGGCACGGAGGCAAGTGTCATGATTTGGGTAGGGCTGTCAATTGTGGGTGACTTTCCTGTCCAACAGTTTTCCTGGGATTTCTCTTCTGTCCTCCTTCTTTCTCTCTCTGGATCATGTTTGGGATAGAGCTGGTGTGAGACTCAGAACCCAGAGAATTTACGTGTCTTCTTCTCCCTCCCAGTAGTTAGCATGTTTTTAAAAACTATGATACATACAACTATAAAATTTTCCTTTTTAAGATATCACTTTATAATTTACAAGGCATTTTGTTGTCATTGCTTTACTTTTGTTACACAGTCCACAAATTAAACAGAACCCTCTTCTTTATCTAATGTCCTTTAATAAGCCAAGTCTTCATTTATAAACTTCATTAATTTAACTCCTGTGATGTGAAATTTCTATATCTGGGATGTTACAGTCATATTAAGAAAACATTTGCTAATAAAAACTAATTATGCAAATGAGAATGTGGGAAAGATATTTAAACTACTTAAGAAATGAAATTGTTTTCAAGTACTTCACCTATGATAACCTTATATGGTAAACTACTGAAAGCAAAGTGATAACAAGTCATTATTTAACACGGGATCTCTCAAACCTTTATTTTGAATGCTGACAGTTAGCTTTACTTTCATTGGTTAGAGCCAGTCTTCATTAAAAGTGTAATATTGTCAGATGTGTAGCATTCATTTTTAGGAAAATAACAAACACCCACACTTTGGAACTTGGTTAATCAGTAGGAACATAAATTTTAAATAGAATACCTGAATTCTTTAAGTAGTTAAAAGAATAAGTCTCACTTGGAATAGAAATATTGGCTGTCTTTTTTTTTTTTATGAGGCAGCAAACTAAGGTACTCTGACGTAAATGGTTATTTATAAAAAAATTACATAATGTAGTATAAAGTAGCAGTGAGGCCTATCTAACTCCATGCAGAAAAGATAATTGATGTGTTACTGCTGTATTTCACAATTTAGTTTTCCCACGCATGGGAGATATGCTGGGAATTAGTCTATTCCATCTTCTTAATGAGACTTATCTATTACCTCAGATAATGTATCTATTTTCTTCAACCAGCAGGACTAACTGCGTATTGGAGTGAAGTTTTCAGCAATTATTAGAAAGAAAATTTACCAACAGACATAAAGGGAATAGTCTATCTTTCCACGCGTCTATGTGTCAAGATAAGATGAAATGGCAGGGGTGTGCTGTTATGAAGGGGGTGTTGACTCCCACAGTTCCTGTGCAAGCCCATGCGAGCTGCTTGCAATTTTTCTGTGATAATAGCAAGAGTGCTATGCATGGCACTGTTTACTTACTTGATGATAGTATGGGAGGCTTCAACAACTCAGAGAAGAGGCTTGATAAAAATGGAGTGTCATTTAGTCCTGATAACGATCGTCAGAGAGATTGTGTGGCTAGTTTCTTTATTCAGAAATAGGTCTGATGATACCATATGTGGTTACGTACAAAGTGGAGGCATTTGTGAAGCCTGCTATTTCACTACTTTCCCCCAAACTTGACATAATCAGCCTTTCACATCTGTTCCAAATCTTCGTGAATTAGAAATAAAAGCAACCTAGCTAAGTGGGGATCTGAAATATTTGTAAGAACTTTGATGAGTACTTGTGGGAGTGCGATTTACCCATGTTTGGATAGCTAGTTATCTTTGTCAGTAACTCCATTCCTCAGAATATTGGTAAACTGTAAAGAATCTTTCTTTACTTTGTATACGGCAGTAAAGAATAGTGGTTACTGCGCTCCACTGGCTTCTAGATAAGTAAAAAGGATAAAACCCTCTGGTGAAAGTATCACTAAAGTAAAACTCAAGCTTTTTTTTTTTTTTTTTTTTTTTTTAGATTTTATTTATTTATTTTTGCGAGAGAGGGAGAGAGAAGTGTGAGAGAGATCATGAACTGGGGGAGAGGGAGATAGAGAGAGGAGGAAGCAGGCTCCCTGCTCAGCAGGGAGCCTGATGCAGGGCTTGATCCCAGAACCCTGGGATCACGACCAGAGCTGAAGGCAGAGGCTTTAACCCACTGAGCCACCCAGGCACCCCAAAACTCAAGCTTTATAGATCACTGCAAGTGGTGGCATTCCATATACAATACATAGGCACACTGCCACAGCAACAAGGGTAATGTGAGAAATAGACACACTTTGTAGCATGAGTAACATGACCCGTGTTAGCTTACTTTCTAGGAGAAGAGACTACACTCTATGAGACTATAGTGAAATGATATTCGTGTAGTTGTAATGAAAAAAAAAAAAAAAGGGAGAGACTTATGCTCTTTCCCAGTTTGCAGTGAGGCATGACTTGCAACATGAATTGGAGGAAATTAAAATATAAGAAGTGCTTTTAGATTCTTTGTTACACTAAGCACGAAGTGATTTCTCGGTGAGTCTCCATGATGCTCCACAGAGTCTGGAAAGCCCCCAGGATCTTTCATATATAAGAATTGTCTAAGATGCATGAACAAGATAAGCTGGTATTGGGGTGAGCATCTCTAGGGATGAGAGAGGAGAGTGTTATTGCTTAATGTCATTGATCATAGCCTGAGACCATTGGGCAGAATTCCCAAGTTTCTGAATTTTTAATTTTTATTTTTTTAACTTTTTCTCCTTCAGTTCTGGGCAATGGTTGCCTGGAGCCATGCAGATGGTAAGTATGGCAAACAGGTCCATAGAGATGATATCTAATAATTGATGACAGGGCTCATTAAGTCTTAGCACTGCCCCCTCCCCTTACCCCCAAGAATCAATGGCAACTATTCAGTTTCTCTTCTGTCATCTTCTCCCACCCTGTGTTAGTCTTATCATTTTCACTTATGATAAATCAGGATATGATCCATAGAGAAAAATGAGGATACATAGGGTTGAAAGGTACAAACCCAATATATTAGGTGTTTTAGTGAGCAAAAAATAGATGAAATGAATTCTACTCATGAAACTATTTGCAAATATGCAGGTGGATGAAAGACATCATAAAATATGATCAAAGAGAAATCAAATAATGACTGTGAGGGACAGATAAGGGTTTAGGACATGTGAAGGAGAGGAAACAGTTTAAGAATTGAGTTTTTTGGAAGAGGAGAGTGTAGCAGTAAAGAATATGAATATAGGGGCACCTGGGTGGCTCAGTGGGTTAAGGCCTCTGCCTTCGGCTCGGGTCATGATCCCAGGGTCCTGGGATCAAGCCCCACATCAGGCTCTCTGCTCAGCGGGGAGCCTGCTTCCCCCTCTCTGTCTGCCTCTCTGCCTACTTGTGATCTCTGTCTGTCAAATAAATAGATAAAATCTTAAAAAAAAAAAAGAATATGAATATGGAGTTAAGACCAACCTGGGTGGAATCCTTGTTTCCTTACTTCCTGAGTATGTACTGATGAAGTAATGTGACCCCTCTGAGTTTCATTTTTTCTAGCCCAGGAAATGAAATAATACTGATCTTAAACTGTAGTGTGCATTCATCATGCTCAGCATGATATTACGTTCTCCATACCAGGCAGCTATTATTATAATCATTATAAAGACTAACATGGTGCATCCATGACGAGAGAGTAGAGTCCATTTTCTTACAGGGTTCCAATTTCTCTTTTTGGAATTGAACACTGACATAGACAATGACTAAGTCCAAACCCATTGTGCTGCCTAAGGTCAAATGTCTGATCTGATAGTTTAGCCAAGAAAATAAATAGAATGTGAAGTATTGAGATTGTGGGTGAGGAACAGGCAGCTGTGAAAAGCCTAGGAAAACAACATGAAGCTTTTAGGAGGCCAAGCCAGGGGCCAGAAGCCTTAGAAAGACAGAAGGACAGCCTCAATTTCAGTGCCATCATTTACTATCTTCTTAACCATGACTTCTCGCTGACCTGGGTTTGGTTTGAGGGACAGAATACAATGTGGGGTGAGGACATGACATTTCAGTAGTGCTAGCTCCTTCTCCAGATTTCTTGTCAAGTTGAGACTGAGGAGGCCACTGAAGGACCTGTCACCGTACAGCAAATTCACAGCTGCCCAGGAAGCAACACAGTCAATCACTGTCCTTCCCGTGAAGGCTGCAATCAATAATGCCACAGGAACATTTCCGCCCAAGAACCAATAACTGCCTGGAACTGTGGGAGACCCATTACGACCCTGAGAATGTGATGTGGAAAAATGGGATGAATAAAAGAGTTTACTTCGTCAAAAGGAAAAATACAAGGAAAGCAACACCAGCATATGCTTAATTATGAAACCTTACTCTCACCCTAGGGGAGTTCATGGATTCTTCAGCTAGCCACATATCCACAGATCAACTGAGAGTGCAATGGGTGGATTTGTTGTTATTTATGAGAATCTGAATCCTGGACATTTCATGAGATCACATTTTTAATTTTGTACTGGGCAGAAGAAAGGAGGTTGTCAGATGATACTCAGAATTTACATTACTTTTGTTTTGAATAATATTAAAAATCTACCTTTACTGATAGTATCAGTGCATTTTTATTTCTTTGAGCTTTTGGGGACTTGAGAATGATCCTAACTGAGGTATTAACTGGACTTGGAAATTCCAGTCAAGATATTGATTGCAGCATAATGGACGCTCAGTTTAATTTACCTCTCGTTTAGCCCTGTAACACATCACCATAGCAACTCTCCCAATATTCTCTGCATTTCCCAAACCCTGAACTGCCCTTCCACCTGCCTCATTCTTAGCAGAGGATCTTATTGCCTACTTTATTGAGAAGATTAAGCCAATGGAAGCATGGTGGTTGTAGGATGAAACTTCAGGTTGCCTCTGGTCCCTTCATGTTTTTAAAATGCCATCACTCTCTCTTCTATCTTAATTCTTACAAAAAGTGTGCCTACTCCAGTCAAAATTAGTTTTTACCGGAAAGCCTTTATCCCCAACCATATGTCACTATTCTTGAGGTTTCCCACTTGAATGATCATCAGAATTGCTTGCATTTCCTCCGCTACAGACCAGAGATTCTTGTTTACTGGTTCAGAATCTTCGCCCCTGGGAATTCTCAGCATCAAGCTGTGGTGGAACCACGGATTTATCCATCTTTGAACTCTCTCTGGAAATTTGCTTCTAATTTTCTAATGAATGTTTTGTTCCTTGTTTGATCTCCTCCAAAGGATCATGATGGTAATGGTGTCTGGGATATTTGAGGTCTCTGCAGTACTTACCCTAATAGTTTGCCCAGAGGGTGATGTTGTCAATCCATGGGCAGAGTGAAAGGCTGAGCTCAGGAGGGGACACTAATATGTGCTCACTGGGGGCAGTAGGCAGGAATAATGCCCAATATCTCCTTCTAGTTCTGGAGCACCTATCTTTCTCGTCACCTGCATTATTCACTTTATGGTGATTCACTCATGTAAGTCTCAAAACCACCCTATTACTTTACTGATGTTATCCCTAGTCTTATATATTTAGAAACCCAGGAACAAGGAAATGAAGTCATTTGTGTAAGGTCATAGGGCTAGAGAGTATTATTTTTTGGCTTGTTTTGTTTTTGGCAGGGAGAGGGAGAACAAAAAGCATGTCTAAAGAGAGCATTGTAGAGGTTCCATTAAAGAAATATTTCCTAGTTCTGTAGAACCGGGGTGAGGTCACTTTGGCAAAAGTGATTAAAGAAAGTGTCATAAAGGAGGCAGCTATTTGAACTAAGGCTTTGAGATATAGAGCCTTGGTGGACCATTTCAGGAGCCATTTCAGAAGGAACAGGACAGATAGATGGAAGCGAAGTGGTTGTAGGATAGAAGCTTCAGGTCGCCTCTGGTCCCTTCATCTGTTGAAGGAAGCTCAGCGCCACTAATTCTCCCTTCCCTACATACTCAATCCCAAGAATGAGAAAAAAAGAAAGATGATGGACAGGTGGTTCTATGAAGCATGGAAAGGAACTGTGATTGTTTTCCCATCAGTCACGGAACTTTCATTTTCCCCTTGAAAAATCATTCCAACTGTCCTTCTCCCTCCTTCCTAATCCCTACTTTATTTTGCAAATGATCATTTCTCTCATCTTTCAGCTTGGATAAGCTGCATTTTAATTTAGTCAACCTTCTGAAAGCCCTTGTATCATAGAGGAAACTAGTACATTTTGAACACCGAAATTTAAACTCACAAAATACAATGAAACAGGAATGATCTTTAAAATCTTACCAATTTATCTGTCTCTCTCTGTCTCTCTCTCTCATACATACACACATACACAACGAAGAAAGAATAAAAGGTTGGCATGCCCATCCCCATCCAATTTACCTAACCTACTTAATAAAATGAAGAAAATAATCAGGACAAAGGTAATACTTTTTGTTGATACCAAATGTGACTCTAACTGACTATACCTGTACTTTATCCAGTTGTTGCTCTTGTTTACTTAACATTTATGACTTGGCAAGAATTCTTGACAACTACAATGAAATATGAAGATACATTTATCACAATGATCTATGTTTTCCTTTGGGCCTTATTTCTAACGTGAAAAAAAAAAAAACCAACAACAAGAAAAGTAATTCAGTGCTCCTCCTGCCTTGAGCCCTTATCTCTGTCAGCCTCCATGTCATGTTAGACCTTGCGGGTAGAATGGATTATTTGGCACACATTAAAGTTATTTTAGGGGGCGCCTGGGTGGCTCAGTGGGTTAAAGCGTCTGCCTTCGGCTCGGGTCATGATCTCGGGGTTCTGGTATCGAGCCCCGTGTCGGGCTCTCTGCTTGGCAGGGAGCCTGCTTCCCTTCCTCTCTCTCTGCCTACTTGTGATCTCTGTCTGTCAAGTGAATAAATAAAAATCTTAAAAAAAAAAAGTTTTTTTAGGGGGTTAAACATACTAGAAATAAAAAAAAACTGTAGGGCATTTTGATGGAAGTATGCTTGCTATCTTATGTATCTGCCTTTAAACAAAATCTTGGTTTAGAT
Source organism: Taxidea taxus jeffersonii (assembly GCA_003697995.1). NCBI lineage: Eukaryota > Metazoa > Chordata > Mammalia > Carnivora > Mustelidae > Taxidea > Taxidea taxus. The sequence goes on from RCUC01139737.1 coordinate 31,453, forward strand.
TCTTATAATCATTTAGTGCCCTTAGGCGTTTTTCACAGGGGCAGAACTGGTTTTAGACTCCCATTCAAAGACAAGTTCCAACTAATCACTCCTGGCCTCCTCCAACTCTCCAAGGAGCCATATGAATGATGGAGAGAGGTTCTTATTCCAAAATTCTATCCTGCTTTTCAGTTTGTGGAGTCTCATGGAATCTTGCTGGGTAACAAAAAACAGAAAACAACAACAAAAAACCCCACATTCTACTGGTGTTACTGCACACAGGTAATTTACATATAATGAAATCTCACACGAATTAACTGTTGACCACAGTTACAATTTATAGGGTTTTCAGAATGAATGTCCATGCTACTTATTTGTATATCATTTACCAAGTTCTTAGATGACAACTTACTACTAGATACGGACCCACATAGCATCTCTATACAATGTCTCAACTCAGACTTCAGAATACACTCAAACTCTTTTTAGGTGAAATTGTGATTAATTTTATAGTTCATATTTTCTTGATGATAAGTAATTGATGTGTTTTTGTTCTTAATACTTCTTATACTTATTAATCTTTCTAAACATTTATCTAAATTTCCTTGAGCTGTTAAACATCATATGCCCAAGGACACCTACTAGTCCAAAAACCAAAACAGCCAAACAGTCTTTTCTTTTGAGTAGAAAACATTTTCTTTGCAGCTTAAAAAACAGTACTTACCTCATGGTGACACTGTGAGAATTAAGACATCCTAATGTTTTTGAATGTCTTTAAGATAAATGATTTCAAATATTGGAAACTATTAATGAATTTTGTACTTGATAATATAACAAACTAACTTTGATTGCTAGCATACTATTTCTCTGAATGACTTAAAACATTTACATATAAGAATTTGACAAACAAATATGTACAGCTGTTTTTTGTGTATATAAGGTGATTAGTCTTCATAAAAAGAATAAAACTCAAACGGTGGTTACCCACTTTTTCCAAAGCCTCATATGGCATAACATTCATTCATCCAACAGACAATTATTGAGCAGCTACTATATGCTGGGCACTTAGCTGCTGCTGGAGAATGGTAACAAGAAATAGGAGATGATTCTTGCCCTCACCAATCACATAGGCCAGTGAGGCACATTGGCATTAATAAAATATTCACATGAATGTTAATATTACAGCAGAGATATTATTATTACTATTAATTAATATTGTATAATATTACACATGGGGGAGTTATTTGTAGAGTCTATAATCGTGGTATTTGATGCATTCAAAAAATTACAAGGGTCAGAAGGAATATACGTGCTTTAGGACAGTTTTCCAAGCCTTTAGAAATGAATTGCTTTTATGGTGAAACTAAACAAAGCATAATGGAAAAAGAAGTTACTCAAGACAGCCATTTTTAAGCTTCTGATTACATGTGCTTTGAAGCAATTCCTTTGAACTTTGTTTTAGTGGAGTAACAGGGCAGAGAATGTTATGATTGGTTCTAATGAATGTCATGTTACAGTTTTTTTTTTAAGTATTATGTACCTTTTGCCAGGTGTAGTTTGAGATGGAATAGACTCTTGTCTTCTATAGTATGTAGACATATACACAAACAAGGTAGGAGTGAAAAATATTCTCTTCCATCTCCTTGTAAAAAAAAACTGTGACTTTTTGTCAATATTTGCAAACACTTGCCTCCATTAAAAAGAATTATATTTCTTGGTGAATTTTCAAGTGAGAAACAGAGTTGACTAATTGGAATAAGTACAATGAGCATAACCACCAGACCTATAAGTCCATTTTAATGACTTGACTAAGCAAGTGAAATAGCGTCACTGTGTTACAGGAAATGTCTGAAAAGAAAGTTTAAAATGATGCCTTGCAATATACTAATTGATTGGTTTCAATAATGTTCACACCAAACATAAAACAAAATTGGCACGACTACCAAACGCTTTGGGTTTTTTTTTTTTCTTCCATTCAATATTTGGTACTTTTTCACAGTTTGGTAGTCCTGTTGAGACCAAATCCAGGAGTGAAAACATGCCTTGAAATAATGATTCCTGACAAAGACTGCAACCCAAATGTTCAACTGAAGTTCAAGAATTTGTAGAAAACAATGTATATTAGCTTGTACTTATCAGGAGAGTTGACTATCCTGCTTATGTGACAAGTATTTAACCAAGTCACCAGGGCATTCCAGCTGGGTTCCCTAAATAAAGTCTGAAATAAAGCATTCCTATGTCATAGTATTGGGGGGGGCTGAAATAGCCTTATGCTTTAAGAGTGGGCATTGCACTGTATTCACTTTTTTGTAGCTTTTTTTTTTTTTTTTTTTAGCACAAGCACAGAGCACATTGTTACACAATATATATTTGTTAAGTACTTGGTATCTGCCCCTTTCCACCATAAAATAATTTTTTTGATTCATGACCTTGGGATATTGCTTGCCCTTCATTCTTTCTCAGTTAAAAGATAGCTTTTAGGGGTGCTCAGTGGCTCTGCCTTCAGCTCAGGTCCTGATCCCAGGGTCCTGGGATTGAGCCCTGCATTGGGCTCTCTGCTCAGTGGGGAGCCTGCTTCCCTTCCTGTCTCTGCCTACTTGTGATCTCTGTCAAATAGATAAATAAATAAAAATCTTTAAAAAAAAGATAGCTTTTAGAATATACCAAAACCCCATACTTTACATGGAGAAATTTCTGGTTCTTTGGCACAGAAACACCTGTTGCTCGTTGTTACACAGTCTGTGGTAGTTCTGTTTACCTTGGGGTTTCTTGTAGAGCTAACAGAATTAGACAACCAAGTCCCTGCTGCAAACACAGGATGAACCTAACCAGGACCACTCCAACAAGTCCACTAACAATCATCATTCAATTTTTTTCCCTTTGCTGAAAGAAAAATTAGCTCTGTGTGCAACAACAATAACAACAACAAAGAAAAGAAAAAAAGAGAAAGAACATACCATAACTAAAGCCATTGCAATTTTCATCTTCATTATAATTGGAAATGTAATTGTTTTCATTTTTAAACAATACATTTAATTGGATAAACCTGACTCCATATTTAACTTCTGAGTCATTATATTAAAAAAAAAAAAAGGAAAGAAAAGAAAAGAAAAAGAAAGCTCAAACTGACTTAGCCCATGTTTTACATTGTTTAAGTTCAAGTGTAAATGTAAAGAGAAGCCATTTTCCAAGCTTCCTAAACTTTGGTTTCCACTCAAAGGAGTATCTGCTATTGGGATTAAGGACCCACTCACCGCCCTTTGGTAACCTTATCTCCAAAACAAATTCCTCATGCTCACTGACATGAAAAAAAGTTACATATTTTTATAAATGTGTATCAGCTCTGCTATGTAATCTATTTTGTTAATCCTAGGAAATTAGAACTCTGTGGCTCAGGGAGGTAGTAAGCAGGAGACCACATTCTTCCTTTAACTGACTTGACTTTTATCTTTTTCCTTAAGTCTTTTAAAATCTGCTGTGATTTCGCAAACCAGATGTACTTCCAATTGTCTATAAGGTCAACAATAACATTTTTAAAAAAGATTTATTTATTTTAGAGAGGAGAGAGAGAGAGAGAATGGGGGGAGGAGCAGAGGGTCCCAAGCACACTCTGGACTGAGCCTGACGTGGGGCTTGATCTCACAACACTGAGATTATGACCTAAGTGGAAACCAAGAGTCAGGCGCTTGACCAACTGTGCCACCCAGACCTTCCAACAATAACATTCTCTTAAGATGAAATGTAGTTTCATTTACTAAAGATGAAATGTAGGGTTTTTTCTTCTAGAAAATTCACACTGGATCAAGGAGTTGGTCATGAAAAAATGATGATGATAACAGTAAAAGTTGTTGCAGCTTAGAATTACTGAGCACCTCTGTGATACCAGTGCTGAGGGCTTGCAACATGATTTTATTTCATCCTCAGATGACCCTATAAGAAAGTTACTAAACAATATATCCATTTTACAGATGAAGGGACTGAGGCTAAGAGAAGTTAGGATGCTCAAGCTGTGAGGGCAGGGCTTGCAGTCTTCTCTTTTGCCAGTGCCTGGATTAGCACTTTGGAGCCTACAGGGCACTTTTGAGCGCTCAGAAGCACTCTCTCTCTCTCTCTCTCTCTCTCTCTCTATATATATATATATATAATATATATATATATATATCCAAAGACTAGATGAATGAATGAATTAGTTGGATATATTAGTTGGATATAATATATTAGTTGGATATATATGGGGAAAATTCAGGAAGATTCTAAGTGATGAAATTGACAATGGTAAAATGTGGAGGATCAGAAATGATAGTTTTTTAAAAATAAACTATAGGATGAGAAGTCAGGATGGCTCAATTGGTTAAGTGGCTGTCTTTGGCTTGGGTCACAATCCCAGGGTCCTAGGATCAAGCCCCATGTCAGGTTCCTTGCTCAGCGGAGAGTCTGCTTCTCCTTCTCCCTTTGCCCCTCCCCCACTTGTGCTCTCTCACTTTCTTTCTCAAATAAATAAAATTTAAAAAAAATTGACCTTTTAAAAAAATAAAAAAAACCCTATAAGACTAGTAACAAAAAATGCCAAATAGAGGAAATTCACACATTTCTTAATCAGTAGTTATTTTGGACATGACTGCTCATCAGAATCCCTTGGGGGCCATCTTTGAAAAAAGTGGCATATATTTATACTATAAGGGAAAAAAAATACACAAAAAGGAATGTATAAATAAAAAAGTGAAAATACCACATTTCTTTTGTTCTTACTCTTCCCCAAGCCTATTTCTCATATTTGTCCACTATCTACAGTTCAACAGTTCCATACTCACATGTGAATATATACACTACTTTTTATTTTTCACAAATAAGAATATATCATAAAACTATTGTATGATTTGCTTATTTATTTATATAGTTAGTTGATTTTTTTAAAATTTAAAAATAATGTATGCTATGGATATCTGTCAATATCAACATTACATTCAACGGTATGGACAAACCAGCATTTATTTAAATTGTCTCCTACTGATGGACATCTAAATGGTTTTTTTTAATATAACAAAGCTGAAGTAAAAATCCTTAAATGTGTATCTTTCTATACCTTTTCAAGTATATTGGCAGGATAAATTTTTAGAAGTAATGTTACTAGGTCTAAGGGTAAATTGTTAACACCCACCGCCAACTTCCTCCAAAAAAGCTGTAGCAATTTACATGGGGAGCTTCTACAAAATAGTCTCCTGGGCCTATATATATGTCCACTGAATCAAAACCTTAGTAAGTCATGCCTGAGAATCTCTTTATACATTTTAAAGCATTCCAGGTGAAATCAGTCAGGTGTGAGAACCATTGATCAAGTTCTCTTCTTTTTGGGCAAAGTGTGGTTGAGAAACGAACTAAAATCAGACTTAACATAACAGATGCAATGTGTTGAAATTATGTAATCCCTCAATTATCAACAATTAGATATGAATGATAATTTTCATTGCTTCCAAAATACATTACCTTAATTTAGCCTTATAATCACTCATTTTGAGTCAGTAGAAGAGAAGAGAAAAGTGAACTAAAGTCCAGAAGCTTAAGACAATTCAAATAAAAAAGTGATAAAACTGAGATTGGAATTCAGGTCCTTAAATTTTAAATCTTCTTTTCCTCCATGTCCCCTCCCATTATACTTTATAGCAAAGTGGATTATCACTCTTACTGTTCTAACCTATTGGATATTTATGTGTAATGACTCTGTGGGAAATGTGATTTTAGATTTTAGAAGAAAGTTCAAGTATCATTTGGTCTTGTCTTACAGATCTATAGACGACAATGAGACAGCCACCTGTCTGGGGCTAATAAGAGTAATCAACATCTGTATCTAAACAGTCTCAAAAGATCTGAGATTGGGACTCTAGCAACTTCAGTACACAGATTGGCCCTGATAATATCTTTAAGTCTTTCTTTCTTTCTTTCTTTCTTTTCTTTAAGTAATCTCTACACCTAATGTGGGGCTCAAACTTACAAACCCGAGATCAAGAGTCATGTGCTCTACAGACTAAGCCAGCCAGGAGCTCCTCTAAGTCTTTAATTCTTAAAGATAAATGATTGGGACCATAGAAATAGCCAAAGAAAGAGGCTGCTCTACATGGATTAGAGAACTAATCGGAATGCACAGAATGAGGGGGTCAGCTCCCCTAGCACCCCAGGGTTCTGCCTACTTTATGGGAAGGTGGGGCTGCTATCCTGGGCTCTGAAGTATTTCCATCAACAAAACCTCAATTAATAGTAACTTAAAAAACGTAACTTTCAAGGAAATTCCTGCCTGAACAAAGAGTAGAATGACATTTTTCTGAAGGTGAATTTTATACAGTTATTATTACTCTTAACTGAGATAATGAACATGAGAATGGCCCTTATTTATAACTGGCTTAGAATTAGGAAAGTAATCAGATCAATCAGAAGCTGAGATTCAGGTTTGCAAACATGCAGAAGAGGAAGGAACTATATTTGTTAAACTCTTGTAATTTATTAGGCATTATAACTTAGAATGTCTGAGGTTCTTGACTAGGGCAAGGAGGTGAGGGCAGACTCTGGCAGAGGAATGTGCCAGAGTAGCCAAGGGAAAATCAAAGGTGTTTATGCAGCATCAAACAGGCCAGGGTTGGAGGGAATCACCAACGTATTTCCTAGGGAGTGAATTTCCTGAAATGTTTGTCACCAGTTGCTGCTACCTTGGGTGGGTGGGGTGAGAGAGGTGGCCTCATTTTGGGGAACAGTGACTACACTTCTTGCAAATTAAGAGTCCTTCAAAGTAGGTACTTGATTTTATCAAGTCAGAGACAGTTAAGTGATTGGTTGGACTAGAAACAATGTATCTAATTTGTTATTCTTTAAAAATGTGAGAATCCTGACTCTTGGTTTAGGTTGAGGTCATGTGGAGGGTGGGGGGGTGGGGAGGTCGGGCTGTGGGATGGATCTCTGCCTCCTGCTCTGTGCTTAGCGAGGAGTAGGTTTGGGGATTTCTTTCCCTCTGCTCTCCCCCTGCTCTCTCTCTCTCAAATAAATAAATACATCTTTTTTTTTTTTTTTTAAGAGCAATAATACCAAGTTTCTTTTTTCTCTCTTCCAGAATTTTTATACCCCTGGAGGGTGGGCCAGTCTGCAACTATAAGTAGTGTGGGGCCTACAGTTTGAAGAAGGTGAAAGTTCTTGTCTCCATGTGGAATGAGAAGGAAAAAAGCAAAATGATTTCTATATGGAGATTGCTCTTTGGACCACGAGGCTGCAGTTGATGAAACTGAACCTACTTTGTATTAGTGATCCAAATGGCAGGTGTAGCTACGAGAAGGGGATAAACAGAGTTTACTCATACTAGTGTGTTAAATACAAACATATAAAGCAACATTAAATTTCTTTGTATAGAGGAAGCATCATGGGCAATAAAGAACTATCTCAATCTTAAATAAAAATTGTGAACTAGCTGACATTTCTAGGTCTTCCACTAGGAGGCTGTGCCCAGTTCCCCTCCACCATCCTCTAAGGCCAGTCCTTTGCTCCTTGATTGACCCAGGCTCAGAACCTACTGATGGTCACTTTCCTTTAGGAAAATATACCCATCCTATATCTTCAGAGCAAAAGACTCAATTAAGTGCTTTCCCATGGGAAGCACTCCATTGTTATTACAACTTTTTGCTGTTTTCAGCCTTTCTGCCACATTTCTCTTCCTGTCTCTGGTTACATGTTAGAGGACTCAGACCTTGGTCCTGCATGCTTTTTTACTCTCTTCTCCTTCTATACTTTCTTTCTAAACACCTCGCTCATTCTTAAAGCTTTAAGTACCATCTATGTGTTGATACATTCCAAATTTATGTTACCTGTACAGAGTGCTTCTCTAAGTACTAACTGCCCAGTGGACTCTCCACGCCATGCCCTCAGTCTAAATATATTTGTTCTTGTTCTCCAACTGGGCACATCAGCAAGTAGTGCCTTTCACCATAAATGGAGTCTCCTTTCATCCAAGTGTTTCATCCAGAACCCCAAGGTCATCCTTCACTTCTTCTTCCATGTCCACATTCTATCTATCATTGATTTATTAGGCATAAATATATTCAGCATCTATTAAATCTGCCCCTTTTTGTATTTAAAATCCATCCACTTCTTGCATCTCTGCAGCCTTGGCCTGGGTCAAGGCCAGTGGCCTTGGCCATTATCAATTCCTGCCTAGATTATCACATTAGCTTTACATCTGGTCTAAAAGTTTCCATTATCTCCCTCTCCAATTTGCTCTGCACACAAAATCTTGAGAATTCTGCAAATCTAAATCCTATCGTGTCATTTCTATGCTTATATCTGTTATGTGACTTCACAGTGCACTTGGCGTAAAATATAAAGTCTTCAATATGACCAACAAGCTTGTGCAGTCTGACCTTCCTACCAAAGTAGCCATACCCCTCATGGCTCCCAAATTGATTTTCTACACTCTAATTACAAAGATGTAGAGGATTGACCTCTACCATCTCTTTCTAGAGACTTAGGGCATGCTATTTCCTCTGTGTACATTAGGTTCTCTCCATTCTTTATTTGGCTTTTATCTGTGAATCCATCAGGTTTTGGTTCAAGGCCCTTCTCATAAAGCTTCCTCCTGGAATTGACACACTCTGGTCTGTTTGTGTTTTTGGCCAAAGCAAGTATAATATTCCATTATACCAAAAGGTATAATATTCCATTAGGGATATGAACTGAATATTGGTGAATATGAATACAGTCTACAACAATTAACTGCAAGAAGACTATAAAGCTGGTGAATGTATCAAATTTCTTTGTTTTTTTATTGGAATCATATCAACTAAACATGGAACACTAGTGGCTTTATGTTGATAAGAAACTTGACTCTATCCTTATAGTCATAGTCAATTTTAGTACATGAAAATGAGAACTAAATTATTACTGGATAAATTAATTTTTTAAAAAGATTTTATTTATTTGTTTGACAGAGATCACAAGTAGGCAGAGAAGCAGGCAGAGAGAGAGGAGGAAGCAGGCTCCCTGCTGAGCAGAGAGCCCGATGCGGGGGTTGATCCCGGGACCCTGGGATCATGACCCAAGCCGAAGGCAGAGGCTTTAACCCACGGAGCCACCCAGGTGCCCCGGGATAAATTAATTTTTTTGAGAGATAAAATTTTTCAAAATAAAGGCCAATGGGGGCAGGATAAACATTAATAAATGTGACTTTGCAGGGCAAAATGTACTAATTACTGAATTAAATAATAGGAAATGTTTAATTAATTTTAATATGCTAATGGAAATTCAAATATTTACACGTGACCTGCTGGTGATAATGCTATTTTTATTTCTGTCAAAATCAAATCTAGTGGTGGAGGTTTAAGATGTAGAAGGCATTCATGATATACCATTCTGTCCCCTATATCTATGTATATGGAAAAAATTTATATATAGAAAATATGTATCTATCTTGAAGGTTATAGAAAGTCACTTTTCACAAAATCTTTGGCATCTTAAAAAGTTATTTGCAGAAATTTGCAGACAGATAATGTCATAAAGTTCCCATTTTACCTGGAAATATAATTGTAGCCAAAATAGTATCTCTCTAAAGGGAAATAACATTTTTTGAGTCTTTACTATGACCTCACATATACAATTCTCCAAATAACCCCAAGAAATCACATTATTAACTCTGTTTTATAGCTAAGGATCATTAGGTGTTGAGAAATTAAGTACATGCCTAAAGCCACACAAAATGGCAAATGGCAGGGCAAGGATATAACCCCAAATTTGTCTGACTCCAAGATTCAATCTGTTACCTCAGTGATGATGATCTGGTAGCCATTTTAAGTTCCTTAAGTCAAAGTCCATCCAAAGTCCCTGTTTTGGGACTCGTTCATTTTTTTTGAGGGGGGAGGCAAATCTAGGCAATATTAAGGACCCAACCTATAGGTTTACCACAGACACAATTTAAAAATTAGAACTATGTCTTCCCTTCAGGCTTTTATTTCTCTTAGATTTAGTGTAAGTTTCCTAAACTACTATAAAAAAAAAAAATCAAATATCCTTTCGATTGACAGAGAGAATCAGGTGAAAGGGAAGATAGAAATTCACTGTTATTGGGGTGCCTGGATGGCTCAGTCCATTAAGCTTCTGATCATTAAGCTTCATGATCTCAGGGCCCTGGGATTGAGCCCCTCATGAGGCTCCTTGCTCAGTGGGGAGGCTTCCCTCTTCCTCTGTATCTCCCTCTGTAGCTTCCTCTGCTCTTCCCCTGCTTGTGCTCTCTCTCTGTCAAATAAATAAACAAAACCTTAAAAAAAAAAAAAGAATTCACGTTATTTTAGAAGCTCCATTAGACTATCTCAACTTTTGAGCAACTACCAATATAACTTAAGGAACCTAATATATGTAAATCAAACTGAAATTTGAGTGATATTAAATCCTGCAAACCACCACACAGAGGTTGCATAAGTAGCATAGTTAATGGAGTTTAATGTATGGACTCAGGAACCAGAATTCCTGGTTCAAAGTCTGGCACCAATATTGTCAGTTGCGTGGCTTTGGACAAACAGCTTCTTTTGCCCTGATTTCCTCACTTGTAAGATGAAAATAATGATAGAATAAACTTGCTGGGGTTCTGGGGTTGTTACAAGGATTATGAGTTAAACTTTATAGAGTCCTTAGGGCAGTGCCTGGCGCAAAGTAAGTGCTACATTAATATATTATGTCTTGAAAAATAAGCAATATTTCTACTAGGCCATGTTGACTCATTCATAGTTTATGGAGTATCTACTGTGTGCTAATCATTGTCATGTGTAACTTTGGCCAAAGCAGGGAACTCCAGGAATCTCTTAGGTAAGTTTTGGAAGCATAATTGTAAGTGTTTAGCAAACATAGAATTTTCCTCTAGACAACCAATGCCTTTCATCTTTTTTTTTTTTTTTTAAATAGAACAAGTATGATCTCAGCATTCAGGTTGTACTAAATTGCAAAATGATTTTTCTAACCAGTCTTTTTCCTACTCTCTACTGAGTTTTGTTCTTTCTATGTCTAATACACAGAATGCTAGGAACAGATCAGTGGATGTCACGATGAACAGTAACCAAACAGAAAAGCAGAAAAAGAAAAATTTATTGTTTCTCAATACTTACTTTAGAACACAGTAACAAATTTTAAGCTTTCTCTATAGTGGTCATATGGGTTGGCCCATCTCGACTTGTTTCTACCAAATGAGTTAATAGAGAAGAGAACCTTATTTTATTGACCAGGCAATGACAACATTGCTCTGAAGAAAATGTGCTTACATTCTCTATGGGAACCTATCATTTAATGCCTTTTATATTTTAAATCATAATTTGAGCTGGGAACATTTCCATCATTTTTATAAAGAACCCTAGTTACATTGGTGAATCTAGGGAAAATTATATTTCCCAAAGAGGGAGTATTAGTTTTTCTATACACTGTGGATTCCTAGATAAGAAATAAAAGAACTTAAATAAATGGTGATTTTGTTTCTTCTTCCAACAGTAGATTTAGTTTCTAAATGGAAAAAAAAAAAAGGCTGTATGTGGAAAGTGAATTATTGGTTGCATATACATGACTTCCTGCAGGTTGTCTGAAATATTGGAGATTGAGATAATGACCAAAAGGCAAAGATTGTATTTGAATCATTAAGGCCCAAGCCTACTGGAAAACACAGGATGAACACAGTGACTTCTTTATGTGGTCAAAGATGTACTTAGAGAAATGGTGTCTTTGTATACTGCTTCGATCTGCTTTGTCAGAGAACAAAGTTCATTTTTCCTTGGTTTTCTTTTATTTTTTTTTCCTACCCAACTCATCATTCAGTCTTTGTCCCTTACTGAGTCAGCAGACCTAGCTTCTAATTTGACAATGCTTGCTTGCAGTTGGCAATGAGTCTTGGACTCAAGATGATAAGCAGGAGTATTTTATGAAGTCGGGCTTTATTGGTATTTCCAAAAGTCAAATGCACACCTGCATATTGTAGCATCATTGTACTTGGATGACTACAGTGCAAAATGGATTGGTGGCAAAGACATATATTTATGTTTAGCGTTGCTTTTGGAGCCACACAAAATATTTTATTAAAAGCTTCAAATTTATTCTGGTACTTTCCAAAAGATAGAAGTTTCTTTGTCCTGACAAAAATTAATGGTTTGCAATGTTTTTTTGTGGAATCTTTCTCTGAAGTTTGCCTTAAAAAAAGATTTAGAAGATACTTTTCCTGTAGAATATCCTGACACCCTTATTTGTTACAATTTGTGTCTTCTTACTAGCCTGATATATTCTCAGCACCTAGATTAAAAAAAAAAAATTGGGTCATAGTCTTTTGTATGGGCTGTCAGTGATGGGATTCTCTAAGTTCATTCCTCTGCTGAAACTTGGTGAATTTAAAAAAAGAAATATAACGTTTTGTGATTTCAAGTTTAATTTTATGTGGAAGAGACTGAGGGATTTTTACAGTAGTGATTTTATGTATATCATCAAATTTAATAACTTTTGATTTGATTAAGAGAAACCAAAAGCTCACCACTGACAATCTTGTAGTGTCTAGTTCAACTTGTCTTACCTTAGCAGAAAGCAAATAAGTTTACACAATTTTAAAATGAGCTTCTAAAACAGATGTACAAGTCAGGAATGAGCTTTATCTCACAACTCAAAGAAAAGAAGAGAGAGTCAGGAATGGGGAACACCGGGGCCAGGGCGGGGTGCGGGGGAGGTGGAAATCATTCATAAGTAATTTAGTTTCTTCCAGTTACAGAGCTGGGTGCTCTCATATGTGTTAAATCAACTATTCTTCCCAGCTATCCTCTGAGGGAGAACTACTATCAGTCTGGTTTTACGAATTAATGCCTTGAGATTAAGTTAGTTTGAATAATTTGCTCACAGTTTCCCAGCAGAAACAAACAGAACTCTGATGCGAATCTTAAGAGGTCTTAACTCTTAACCCTATCCACATGATTAAAGAACTTTTATAGAGAGAAATTACCTTTGGGAAAAGTTAAAAAAACAACAACAACCAAAAAGTGGTTTTGTGCAAAGTAAAATTTAGATGGTTATAATGGCTAACAAAAATTAACTTTGCTGCTTTCTCTGTGGGTTGGGATAGTTCTACTCCTACATCAGCCCTAGATAGACCAGGTAATTCTGAAAATCTTAGAGGGAGATGATTATTTACATTGATGAGATATACCTGATGTCTGTGCAGAAGGCATCGACCCATCCTGTTATACTTGGAAAGTTGATGCGGGGTTGTAGTCTATGGTTGCTGATTGGTCAGTATTGATAGTTGAAGAAACATTAAAAAGGAAAAAAACAATCTTCAAGCTTTGAGTTTTTTTGAGATATGGGGAAGTTCCTTTCCCTGAATATATATTTATAAACAGGTAGACAGATAGGTAGGCAGATAGATATATAGACACAGGGAGAGAGATCTATCAGAATGTCTGCTATTTCCTTAACAAGAATTTATTTTATTTTTATTTATTTATTTATTTATTTATTTTTGAGAGAGGGAGAGAGAGCGAATGAGCACAGGCAGACAGAGTGGCAGGCAGAGGCAGAGGGAGAAGCGGGCTCTCTGCCGAGCAAGGAGCCCGATGTGGGACTCGATCCCAGGATGCTGGGATCATGACCTGAGCCGAAAGCAGCCGCTTAACCAACTGAGCCACCCAGGCGTCCCTCCTTAACAAGAATTTAAAGTAGAAAACATCCTTCTTTGTTTTAACAGGGAGGCTGGTCCAGGCAAAGTTTCTATATTAGAAACTAGGGTTGGTCTACCTTATGAACAAGGAAGCCAGAGCATTTTGAGGGTCTGATAGCAGGGCTCACGCAGGAACACCTCCTGTGTTGGTACATGTGGGGTGATGCATGCAAGGCAGGCGGAAGGACCCACATGCTGATTCTGTTCTGGGCTTCTTTCAAGGGTATACAGAAGAGTATAAAAGTACCCATCTTATGCAATCACATAGAGCAGAATTTATACATGAATGCATATAGCTGCATTACCTACATGTGACCAGTAATTCAGAGAGATAATACTATGGAACTCAAACAAGTGTTCTAGAAAACCCTCCTGGATGACAGTGGGTGGAGTAACTGCAGTAAAACTTCTCAAATTTTTAGCAATAATTACGTTGATTCCAGCTGTAAATTGAGTAGAAATATGTTATTAATGCTGCTAAAGCCAATAGCATCTCTCTGCAGTTTAGTGCTATGCTTTCTCCTTTATTTGTAATTTTTCTACTTTCTGTTTTCTTTTTTTTTTTTAAGTGGTCCCACATGTGCACAACAAAGCAAATGTTTGCTTGGGATATGTTGTTTTCCTAGCATCATTATGGAGAAAAGGTAAGAAAAGGACATTTGTACTGCAGCAGTGTGAGAAGCTGTCCTTTTCAAAAGCATTTTTGCAATGTGGCCATTAGCTGCTGATGGAGTTGCCATGGTTATAAGAGGTCCACTGTGGGAGAAATCTTCATTTATTATCAGATTTTGACAGCAGCGGTCAGAATGCTTGATGTGGGGAAAAACAAGAACTACAACATAAAAGAGCCTTGGCCATGTTAGCCATACAAAGAGTTGAGTTATAACATCTAAAAAAAAAATTCAATGATAAAGTCATGGGTGAGTTGAGTGCCAAGAAAAATCTTGTTTTTGAAATAAAATGTATTCCTGTAAACAGCAGAGGCAGAAAATGATAGCCTACTGAAGAAGCAGGAAAGAATGGCAACAGGCATAAACCTATGAGTTGAACGTGATTAAATAATTTCATTGTAATGGTTTGCCACAGTCCTGCTTTCTTTCTTTTCTTTCTTTTTTTTCTTTCCAGTCCTGCTTTCTTAGGCATTCTTCCTCTTGCAAAAATCTGGGTGATCTAAGCTACAACTTTAAGGGCTACTGAGCTTCTGGTGTCTTGGTACTTGAGTACAAGGAAAAATCTTTGTACTAAACGTACCTGAAAGGCCTGGAAATACTATTCTCACACAAAAAGTATAATAAATCCCATTACATGGGACTCACTACATGGGTGTGGATTCACCTCCTACACGTAAGTCTATGATACGCGAATGAGCATTCTTCCGTGGTCTTAGCGCTATGAATTTGATGTGTTTTCTTCTTTGGAGTAACAGCTGATTTCTCTTGATGAGAGTCAGTGTTTAAAGAAAAAAGTAGAGACGCCTGGGTGGCTCAGTTGGTTAAGCGGCTGCCTTCGGCTCAGGTCATGATCCCAGTGTCCTGGGATCGAGTCCCACATCGGGCTCCTTGCTCGGCAGGGAGCCTGCTTCTGCCTCTGCCTCTGCCTGCCACTCTGTCTGCCTGTGCTTGTTCGCTCTCTCTCCCTCTCTCTCTGACAAATAAATAAATAAAATCTTAAAAAAAATAAATAGAATAAAGAAAAAAGACAAACAAAAATGCAAATATATAATAGATCGTGTAGTACTTATCTCTGGTTGGGGCAGGATGAGGGCAGAAACAGTATCGCTGCTGGATTGCTAAGCGGACAAGAGTCTGGGATGCTTCTGTCCGCTGATCAGAGACAAAGCCTGCTTGTTAGAAAAGTGCACTGACAGGGATAAGGATAGTCATGGCTCAGGGTTTGGGGATAAAAGCTGGAAGATGTACAGAAAGAGGGCTGGTAGCAGTGGAGAGTTCATGTTCCTACAGGCAGCATAAGGGATGAGAGAGGGTCAGGTGGAAGCCTTGGGCCCCTGGAAGGAGTCCCCTGGGGGTGGGCCCAGCACTTACCCAGGAACTGCCCCTCCTGCAGGACTCAAAGCTGCCATCATCCACACTGATAACTTTTTCCACTCTGATTTTCATTGTCTTTATTCCGTGGAAACTACTTTCCTGCAGTTACTAATGACTTAGTACTCGACTGCAACAGACAGCTTTCAGGTGTAACCTTCTCGGCCTCTTCTCTCTCAGCCCAAATTGCTGTCCCTCCCATCTCACCTGCTCCCATGGAGCAATCACTGATGACACACTGCATCTATGTCAAGTCTATAGCTAGGTTTTTGTAACAACTCACGGGGTAGGCTTAGGTCAGGAAACGGAGATTTGGGAGTTGCTTGAGATGTCTAATTCCTAACACTTATGAGTGACTTCTCAGGGCCCACTATAGGCAATTACAAAGGCTTTGCCCATCAGGCCAACCAGAGGAAAGCTGCTCTCCCCACACTGGACTTAATGTGCAACCAATAGGCTGCAATCTCTGAGGGGAGCTGCCCTTAAGGGCTCTGGCCCCTCTGGCTGGCCATGATCTTACCCACTTGTGCAGTCTTAGTGGAGGTGCCCTCATTTGTGCTTTTAGTAGAGGCCTTTCTCAGGCTCCTCTGGTGGAAACCTTTAAAGGAATGAAGGGAAAACATCCACTACCAGCCCTTTCCCCTTGTCCTCTTCCCAGCATCCCTCAGGTCCAAAAATCTACAGTAGCCTTCTATTTGTGGATCCCTCAGCAGTGACTTGACCTGAGCACCGTCTGTGCTGATCTAGCTGATTCTTGACCAATGTGCCATTCCATGAGGGAAAATGGGACATCGCCCAGGGTATGGGGGAGAGGGTAGTATTTTTTCCTCTTTAGCCTCTTGCTTATACAATTGCTGTAAGTGACTTTAAAGGCTTCACTACTCGCCTGTTACTTTCATTTCTGGTTTGTTGTTTCAACTAGGTATTCCAACAACCGGCAGCTCAACTCTCTTCCACTCACTGAGCTCCTGACTATCATCTGGTTCACACAGTAAGAACTGGAGCTGGGGTTACAAGTCAGCCTGTCTGACTAAAACAATCTGAGCTTTTAACCACCATCCAGACTGCACCATACTTCCAGAGAAAGTCTTCTGAATTACTTCGGTGGACTCCATATCCCTCATCTGCCTTCAGTCTTGTGCAATTTCGCTCTTCCTGGAAGATTTATTCTCTCCTATGAATTTCATCACCACCTGTAAACTGGGGACACTTCAATCTTTAGTGCCAGCCCTA
This sequence comes from Taxidea taxus jeffersonii, assembly GCA_003697995.1. Lineage (NCBI taxonomy): Eukaryota > Metazoa > Chordata > Mammalia > Carnivora > Mustelidae > Taxidea > Taxidea taxus. Next base: position 48,403 of record RCUC01139737.1, read on the forward strand.
AACTCTCTTCTGAGCTCAGAATGATAATCCAGGTACGAGATATATCTTTTTGGATGTTCCAGAGGCAACTCATTCATTTATTCGTTCACTCATTCATATATTTAGTAAGCATTTTTTGAGTACTTCCCATGTGACTGGCTTTGTATTATGCCCTAGAGATACAACAGAGAGTAAGAAACCACGATCTCTGCTATCGTAGAGCTTGCCCATACACTGTTGTGAAGACAGATACCGAACACGAACATGTCTGTGTTGAGTATGAGAAATCTAAGCACAGGGTGCAATAGAGTGTGGACAAAAGGCGTGCCTACCCTAGCTTTGTGGAAAATGCTTGTCTGAGAAGGTGATTACCAGGAAGGGATAGGGGAGGAGGAAAGAGTGTCCCAGGCAGTAAAAATGGGATTGAAGGAGAAAATACGGTCGCATTACAGAGATGGTGTGATTCTGGCAATATCTGGAAATCCAGAGGCCTTTTTTTTTTTTCCTTTTTTTTTTTACCCTAATCATAGCTTGAACGGGTAGGTTTCCAGCCTTGTCTCATCCTAGATCTCTAGCCCATATTCTGAAATTTATTGATAGATCTTGCCATTTTATTCAGTGGATTTTTAAGCCTGTAGCTGCCTAAATACCCCCTGCTTCAGCTCTCACACGTTTGTACTGGGGACCCTAGAACAGGCTTCAGGGATGACTTCTCTCTCCCCACTGAGAACTAGACCAGCAAACACTCTTCTGTCTCCACCTGTTCCTCTCTCAGTTTCTTCTTTCCTCACCTAGGCAATTACAAGGCTTTGATTAAAGGATCAATAGACAACCCAGGATGGCCTATGGAGTATAGAAATGACATATAATTTTGGATTGTTTTGATGGTTTGCAAATAATATACTTCACAAGCCAGCTACATAATCTTTTCAAAAGTAATTATTATAAAATCTTTGATACTTACAAAAGAATATGCACAACATGTATTTAAGTTAAAAAGCATAATATGTAACCACTTGTGCTCCTACCACCTGTTATAAAAATTATAGGCCATCAAATCATGATTTCAGTTCTGTAAGGAGGGTTGGCTACTGCATCTGCATTCCTTCCCACTGCAGGGAAGGTCTCTACATGACCTCCAGAAGATGGCAATCAAGCTTCTGCTTGAACATTTTACCTAGCAGACATGGCTTCTTGGAAATAGCATGCGGAGGTTTAAAGTCGGGGGGTGGGGGAAATCTGCCCTTTATGAATGTTACAGAAGTTTGAGAAGTGAATTTGGATGATAGCCAAACTTTCATAGGACCCATTTTGGTTCTTTTAAAATATATCACGTCTTCATTGTTCAACACTAATTGCTTTCACTGACTGAAACTACTTTGAACAAGGTGACCTATTCTAGTAGAGAGAATGTTTATCTGTTGACAGAATGTCGTGGAAGTGGTGGTAGTAAGTTTTTAAAAATGGACTCTTCCGGGGCACCTGGGTGGCTCAGTGGGTTAAAGCCTCTGCCTTCGGCTCAGGTCATGATCCAGGGGTCCTGGGATCAAGCCCCGCATTGGCTCTCTGCTCAGCAGGGAGCCTGCTTCCTCCTCTCTCTCTGCCTGCTTCTCTGCCTGCTTGTGATCTCTGTCTGTCAAATAAATAAATAGAATGGAAAAAAAATGGACTCTTCCTTCAGAGAGACCAGTCCAATCAAAAAGGTTGTGAAGATGTTTATAAAAAAGTCTTTAATTTAAATGATACTTTGATTGATCCATCACCAACTTATAACTTTTTTTTTGTTATATGTCCCGTTGTGCTAATTTTAAGAGCTACATGAACCATTGTGTTAGTTTCAGAAATACCACCTTAACTTGTGAAATGTATTGAGAAGGATTTCTGAATTATACATTAAAATGGTTAAGACTTAACAAAGTTTAACTGCCATCCGTCATTGAAAACAAGGTCTTGCGTTCCTTGTAAGACTACATCGGATAATGGAGTGTAATCACAATGATCTGAACTTTAAAAAATGGGGAATAATAAAGGACTTGATGTTTGCTTTACTGGCAGATCTCAGGATGCAAATATTACAACCTGTGCTTACCCTGTAAATCCCAGAGGAAGACAGTTCACTGGGAGGGAGAAAACAATTATGTTGCTCTTGCTATGGTCTGTAAACACAGAGCGTTTGAAGAGACCTATAAACCCATCAAAGATATCATTTATCTCGACAGCTGTAGAGATGTCAGGAGTAACTTAAGTTTAAGGGGAATACTGTCTTAAGAGATTATTATGAAGTGGTTAAACTTTCCTCTTTTTTGCCCTTTTGACTTTGAGCCACAAAGAGAGGTCATGTTTGGTTGATTCCTATGTGGCTAAACAAAATCTTGACAGGAAAGCTTTCGGTGGTTTCTTTTGCAAGCAGGGATCACTTAATGTGTCAGTGTGTGAAGTATCCAGAGGCCTGATTCCCATGTATTCTAAATTCTCAGTACAGAGCCTGGTGCAGAGAGAAAGCATCTGTGACCATTTTCCTCGCACTTGTTCCATATTTACTTCCTGCATTTTACTAGTTATTATTTTATTCAGAGGATGAGCAGAAGAGATAGTGGAAGATAAAATTAAATTAGCAAATTATACAGGCTTTAGTGTGTTGGGTCTGAAGTTTTGGCAGGGGAGGAGATTAATATAAGGTTTTTGGACCCTATATGGACTTGACTGATATAAATCATTGTTCTCTATCTTCATTAATACTGTACCAAAAGTTGATTGAGGCTACCTATTATTTAGGATAAGATAGTGGCTTAGCTACTACTAGGGAATGGACTGCCTGTGATAGAAAGTTCTTTTTAATGTGCTCTTTTGTCTTCTTCTTGCAGTCATTTTTGCTGGGATCTGACTCTCCAAACCAACTAACTATTAGACTGTGTTCTTTTGTATCATTAAAATCAAATGTTATACTCAAAACCCAGGTATGCTTCCCTTTAAGAGATTTAGTCTTTAATGATCCTGTGGTAAAACAGACTTCACCAAAGAATAATGTAGGATGGTAGGAAGTCAAACATGTGGTTTGGGGGAATAGAGACAGCAGCTGAGAGCAGGGGGAGAAACCAGAAGTTCTGAAAGAGGAGGGAAAAAGCAGCAGAGAGCAAATGGGAAACATCAGGGAGGCAATCAGACTACACAGGAATGTCCAGGAAAAGATGCTTTTTCTGTCCACTGGAACTTCCCACAACATACTAAACAGTGTATTCGGGTTAGCAACCTGACTTTTGTGTCTTACCCAGATTATTAGAGCCACATGGGGGATATCCCAGGTAATATTTGTTTTTAGGTCTACTGATGGATGAGTATGATGTCCTCATTAATAGTACTTATGTCTGTTAAATGTATGGTAAAACTACATCTCATAGTAGAACCTTAATCTTCTTATGGATCTGACTGATACTTTATCATTCTTCACTGTGTGAAGATGTATAATAACACTGCCTTGTGAGGGGAACAATCCCTATTGTGAATGGAGAATGAAAACCCAAAATACCATTATAGCTGTGATACAGGCAAGGAAAAAACATTTGCTTCATTTATAAACAGACTAGGCTTTGGAGAAATCAGCAGTCTCCCACATTAGAAATAAATAAATCTCTTGGATTGAAATGAATTAATTCTACCATTGTCTTCTGGTTTTATTCTAACCTAAGACTAGGAAAAAATAACTTGTCACAACTGTGTAGTCGCTTAATCCACATAAATTTGCATCACATTCTTCTGTTTATCTTGTCAAACTTATAAGATTGGGTTGAGTAGGTTCAACTCAATATAAATAGAATTTAGTTAGATCTACATAGAGGAAAATAAACCTAAAGCATTCTTCTCTTTATTAAGTGCTTATGTTAATCTGAAATATTTGCAATGTATTGTCAAAGTTGAAAACTCTGGGAAAGAGAAAATATTACTGGGCTGAATGGAATTGTCCTATTTTTCTTCAATGCTATATAAATATTATCATCTGAAGGCTTTCAATGAGTTTTTATATTTCCTCACTTAATCTTCCATGATCAGCTATGATTTATCTTTGGCACAAGGTCAATTTGATGCATGAAAAGCTTGGGTAACCTTCTATGAATTTTTAAGAGATATGAGTAGGGCTGAGAATAGATTCATAGAATTTGAGAACCAGAAAGGATGTTAGTCAGGTAGAAGTATTAGAGAGATTGAGTGATTTGACCATCACTTTACTGTAGGCTCTGAGCAGTGGAACCTGTGTCCTACTCCCAGCTTTGTGTTTTATCCTGTATACCACCCTGACTCCTACTGCGATCTGTTTTTAAGAATTCAGTCTATGACCCTGACCAGTGGTCTTAGTTTTTGTTGACTGACAATGAAGCATGAATTGAAACTAGAATTTGTGCCTGGAATTCCAAAATTTGTCCAGTAAGTATTTCCTGAGTACCTACTCTGAATTGGGGCTGTTCTAAGTGCTTTGGATGAATAACTAGAGAAAAGGTGCTACTGTCATGGAACTTGGACTGAAACTGAAGCAAACTCTACCATCCAGGAAGGTGTCCTTGGCTTTTCTTAAAATGCATCAACTTAAGATTTCTGACCACTCAGTTCCTGGAACTCATCCTGAGCATGGAGTACTGCTCAACAGTTGCTATTTTATTCAAAATGGCTCTCTCAGCAATCTGACTGAGCGTTCCTTAACTGACATAGAACCACTGATAGAATTCTAAAATGCCTCTTCCTTCTCCATGTCCAAACATCACTGAAAATGTCATTTGATCTCCATAACTTTATTCATGAGGCATTGAAATGCATACAGGTGCACACATATAAGCACACATCTATATGTGTTTTATTCTGAAATTTTGAAGAATTTCATGGGTCAAATACCAGGCCCTGTGTTTCTGGAACACTTTATACTTATTTTAACAACCATCATATTCTTTCTTAGATTGTACAATCACTTGCATATATATCTGTCTCTTACTCTATAATTATAACTCCCTCAAGATACTAAGTAGGAATGCCCAGAATGTTCTCACTGAATTATGGTTGAATTGTTTTAACCTTTTAACTGTCCTCCATTCTAACAATCACAAAATAACTTTTTAGGATTCCTTATCCCAGAATTTGGTTCTATAATCATAATAAGTCACTTTTGCAGGGACATTTTCTGGCTAGAATATATAATTGGAATAAGGAGCCCAAACACTACAAACCAGATAGAACATATAATTATTATGATCTTAAGTGTATGTGCTTGTGAATATAAATAGAAATAGACACAGAAAAATGAAAACAATTGTGTCAGGGAAGTAGGAAAATGACAGACTTTTTTCCTTCAAATTTTTTTGAACACTATGGCAAATTTATTTGTAAAAGATAGTATAACAATGTTTAAACAGTGCTCACAAGGGGGAATGCAAGGGCTCTGAAGGGTTGAGTTTCAATTCTTCACTAGTTGATTATTCTAAAAAGCCCATTATAGCATCACTATAAGCATCAGTGAGGAAGTTTTCCTTATTACATCCATTCATCCCAAAGATATTTACGATGGAAAAAGTGACAATAAGAAACCAACTTCAAAAATGAAAACTGGGGACGCCTGGATGGCTCAGTTGGTTAAGCAGCTGCCTTCGGCTCAGGTCATGATCCCAGCATCCTGGGATCGAGTCCCACATGGGGCTCCTTGCTTGGTGGGGAGCCTGCTTCTCCCTCTGCCACTGCCTGCCACTCTGTCTGCCTGTGCTCTCTCTCTCTCTCTCTCTAACAAATAAATAAATAAAATCTTTAAAAAAAATGAAAACTGGGAAAATATACCTCCTCCTACCCTTCCATAAAGTTCCAACAGGATAAGAATGAAAAAAGAGACAGCGTGGTCATTGAATTACTTATTTTCATATCTACATCCAATATGGCAAAAACAGAATGAATAGAAACAAAGAAGGTTTCCCACTTTAATTAGAGTTTTCAAAGGAAGAGATAGGAAGAACTGACTGTAAAGCAGGGCTACACAGAACACTCCCTGAATAGTTAGCAGGAAATCTTTTAATTACTGAAGCTGATAAAGCACTTTGCAAAGCCTCCTTTATTTAGTTGAGACGGAATGGTTTTCACTGCATACTTCTTAAATAGAGGCAAAGAGAACTTCGTTTTTATTTTGACCCTAACTAGACTTTATTAGTCATGATCTAAAGGAAATAATTTACATTGATTCGGCAATCTTTTCATTAACTGCATGTATAAAGTTCTGGTGTGTCTATGTAAATTACAGAGTTTGAGCAATACCTTTGAAATTCCTATTGAAATTGACGAGAGATTCAGTAGCTGTAATGCCTGGTAGAAAGACTAGTAATAACTAGTAATAGAGAAGGAGGGGGAGCGGGGCACCTGGGTGGCTCAATGGCTTAAGCCTCTGCCTTCAGCTCAGGTCATGATCTCAGGGTCCTGGGATCGAGCCCCGCATCGGGCTCTCTGCTCAGCGGGGAGCCTGCTTCCTTCTCTCTCTCTGCCTGCTTCTCTGCCTACTTGTGATCTCTGTCTATCAAGTAGACAAAAAAATAAAAAATAAAAAAAAATTAAAAAAGAAAGAGAAGGAGGGGGAGCTAACTTATTAATGGTTAAGTATGTACTTGATTTTTAAAAGATAAAACACTCATATATCTTGTAAATAATGACTGTTTTAAACAGGTAACTTTTAAAAGCTGCATCGAGTATGGCCAGTATAAAACTGACCCTATCATTATAATTTTGTTTTTAGCTAGAGTTGCTTAAGTACAGAATATGTTCAGCTGACAGTAGTGTTGAAATATTTGCATATGTGTCTGGAATATGTTAAGTGATTCATTCAGAGATTAGCGAATAACTACAGCTGACCCAGAGGAACAGTTCTGAACTCTGGCCCCAGTTGTGTTTTGGCTCTGTAAGGATAACTCAATTTTAATAAATAATTCCTTTAGAAATACCTGGCAACACTCAGCATAATTTTTCTCTTCATTTTCTTATCTCTTTTTTTTTTTTACTTTATTTAAGCTTTATTTAAACATATGATGTAACCCCACCACCCTCACCCAACCCCTCTTCCCCCCACCCCCCTCAGTTTGTTTTATGACATTAAGAGTCTCTTTTGGTTTTTCTCCCTCCCGATCCCATCTTCTTTCATTTTTACTTTTCCTACCACCTTAACTCCCACCCCCGTTGCATCTCCACTTCCTCATATCAGGGAGATCATGTGGTAGTTGTCTTTCTTATCTCTTATTCCTAATGCACATGTGTGTGTAAAGTTCTGTCTTATGTACACATACTTACTCCTGTACACCCAAGTATATGCATACTTGAATAACTATACAGAATTGCATAGTACATGTGCGTGGGCACATATTTAAGAAGGAAGAAGGTTGAAAAAAATGGCAAAACATATGAATACCAACATAGATTGAGGATTCCATATTAACTTATAAAAATACAGAGATGCAGAAAATGGAATTGTGTGGAGTGGTAGAGAAAGTTAAACAAGAGCTTTGAGTGGAAAATTTCAATCTGAGTGTGTAGGGACTCTTCACCAGGTTGGCTCTTGAGCCTTGGAAAGTAAAACAGAGTAAACCTCTTATTTGAAGGTTTACCTTTCTCTACTGTCTTTCTGGGTATCCCTATCTGAAATAGCACCCTTCTTGTCACTCTCTATCCCATTACTTTGCTTATTTTTTCTTACTACCTAACATTATATAACACATTCATTTTACTTCTTTAATAATGTACTTCTCTGGAACATATAAACTCAACAGTGCATGGATTGTTATTTTATTTTTTTAAGATTTTACTTATCTTGAGAGCGAGAGAGAAGAAGAGAGAGAGAGAGAAAGAGAGAAAGTGAGCAAGAGGGAGGGACAGAGGCAGAAGGAGAAGCAGCGTCCCCACTGAGCAGGGATTCCAGATGCAGGGCTCGATCCCAAGACCCTGGGATCCTGACCTGAGCTGAAGACAGACACTTAAACGAGTGAGCCACCCAGGAACCCCATCAGCGCATGGATTTTGTATCTCTTTTTCACCATTTTGTGGTCCCTACCATTTAGAACAATGACTGGGAAATAGTAGGTACTCATTAAATATTTGTTGAGTGAATGAATAAGTAAATGAATTCCACATCTAAAACATCAGTTTGTTAGAGTTATGAAGGCCACCTCAACTTCTCAGCTATTTTTAAAAAGGAAGGAAATGAAAAAGAAGAAGCACTATCAAGGAGAGGATTTAATATGTCTGTATTAGGCAGCCCAGAAGTCCAGAAACATTAATGGGCTCCAGGCTAGAGGTAAGTAACCGGTTCTGAAATGAACTTCTATTCTTTATGGAAAAGGAAGAGATTATTGCACATTCTATTTCAAATCTAAAGAAGTAATGCCCCTGGAATCATTAGAGAATCTTTCTAGCCTTATTAAAAACTCAAGGTATGAGAAATCGATGCAATTTTAATCTCAAAATATTTCATTGCTGAGATGAATTTTATTTATGTATTAATTGAAGAAGTAAGAAGCCACCTAATAGTCACTTATTTTCAACCAGGGACCATGGTGGAACTAAGTTATAGTTCTAAGTAAGAGATGGTTTATATCCTTGTGCAGTTGATAGTTTTGATGGGGAAGCAGAGTGAAACTAGAAATTAAACAAGTAATTACATGAATAATCAATTAATTAAATCATTTTAAATTCTAAGAAGGAAAATTACAGGGGGTTACAATGGGATATAACTCAGTGGTAATGTTCGAGAAATTCTGCAAATGACATTTAAGTGGAAATATAACCTGTATTTTAAAAAAGTGATAGGATAACTTATTATCTGTATGGAAGAAACTTAAAATTGGATCACTACCTCATACCACATACAAAAACAGGTTCTAAGTAGATTAAAGATCAGATGTGGAAAACAAACAAAAATAAGACTATTGAGAAGAAATATTTGGGGTAGGAAAGGCTTTCTTAAACAAGACACAACACATACAAACTACACAAGAAAAGGTTGATAAATTCAATAAAGGAAATGACAATAAAATTAGAACTTCTGTGCATGAAAAGATATTATGAAAGAAATGAAACGTTAAACCACGAAATAGTGGGAGGTATTTGCAATACATTGAAACAACAAAGGAAAAGTATCTCTAAAATATGAAAACAACTCTTTACACAGGGAAATAAGAAAGTAATTCAGTATAAAAATGGGTTAAGTTATTAACAAACAATTCACAATAGAGAAACCCCAAATGGAAACAATAACATGAAAATATGCTAATTCTCAGAAAAAAAACCCAAAAGTTCAGTGACACATTTTTTTATTACCATGTTATTTAACACAAATAAAAAGTATGACACTAGCAAATATTAGTGAAAATGTATGGCTTTCCCCTCAACGCCTTTATTTCTTTGTTCAAATATCACTTTCTCAGTGCAGTTTTCTCTCATCTCTCTGTTTAGAATTGCATTTCTTAACCTAGCAGTCTCTATCCCTATTTCTTGCTTTATTTTTATCTATAGCACGACTCCCATCTGACATATCATATATTTTATTTATTTCTTTTCTACCACATTTGAATGCAAGCTCCATTTAGGCAGAACGTCTTACATATTTGGCTTACTGTTATATACTCAGTGTCTAGAACAGTGTCTGCCACATGGGATAAAATAGGAATGAATAATACACTTCCGTATATTGCTAGAGGCACTACTTATTGATACACTTTGGGAAGCTATTTGCCAGTAACGTTGAAGATATGCTTACCATAAATTCAATAATTCCAATTCAGGTATATTCTTTCAGATAAATTCTTGTGCACTTGCCAAAGGAGATACATACAATACTGTTCATTTCAGCATTATGGTAATGGCAAGAAGTTGGAAGCAATACAAGCATCCATCAATCAAATTATAAGCACATTTTAATGCTTTCCTACATCGGAATACTGCACAGCAGTTAATGCAAATGAACTAGATCTACTTGTATTTCAACATGGATAAATTTCAAAAACATAATGCTGAGAGGAATACACAAGTCGTAGAACTATGCATACAGTTTGATATCAACTTGTAAAAGAACAAGATCCTGTTTTTGAATATATTAATAAATAGTGCAAGTTTATAAACATCATGGAAATGAAAAGCACTGCCTTCAGTATAGAGGTTACCTCTGGGGAGAGAAAGGAGAAGGAGTCAGGTTAGAATACAGTCAAGTCTTTTCATCTGTAATGTCTGATTTCTTAAGTAGACTGCTGAGTAGATGGGTATTTGTTATTTGATTCTCTCCACTTTTTGGATAGATCTGATAAATATATATGAAGTTTCAACAATAGGATTTAAGAATGGATGGGGCCAGGGAAGAGTCAGTGAATGAGATTTAGATATTCTAATTCATTCAGTTTTAGGGAAACTAAATTTAGATGTACCCAAATCAGTAATTACTATGGAAAAGAATTAAATGTTTTATGAAGAACTGAAAGCAGGATTCCTTTAAAACTAGGCATCCTTGGTGAATGGAATCTGTTCACAAGAAGTCAGTTTATATATAATAAGTTCAATTATATTGAGCAAAATCTATGTAGAGGTGAAACTTTCTGAAATGTTTATGTTCTCAGTAATCATTTGGAGAAATAAGAATTTAATAATAAAATGTCTAATAAAGCATCAGCGAGGCACAGAATAACCGTTCTTTGGGAATACTCTAGTAAACAATAAAGTTAAAAAAAGAACAAAGTTAATGAAGTCCATATAGAAGCTTCTTGCGGTTAGAAATTTAAGACCAAATTTTATGTCAGACTCCTTAATGCATCATCTAAATATTCAGGTTGCTTTTGTGGAATATAAATTAACAAAATGTCTTAAACTTGTGGAGTTTTTATAGTTTTGAAGGTAAAACCCATTGAGGATTTTTATTCAGAACCTATAAAGAGAAAACTGTTAATAATCTTGAACTTAATAAAATGGTAAATTTGGAAAATTTATCTTTTCTGTGTTAAAGAAAATAAACATTACAATAATTATCATAGATCAAATTCCCATATTATTTTGTTTTTAAATCAAGTCACAAAATATAAAGTTGTTTTCTAAGCATTACTCATTCTAATCTAGAAAGTGAGTTCCTGGGATAAACTGATTTTTATAAAAGGAATCAATCTGAAATGACTTCCTTAGTGACTTTTAGTTATTATTTTTCTAGTATGTGTTCTTAAAGGGTTTGTAATTTTTTTCTTCTAGACACAACTGATTTCAAGGAAGTTCCTATGGAAGACAGATCTTAAATCTCCTCCAGATAGCACTGTAAGCTTTAGCTCTAAGACCATTCATACTTTTTCAGAAATAAAGTTCTTGATCTCAGATCATCCTTTTCCAATTTTCCTGGTAGATGGAAGAGAGAAGGCATGTGGTGTCACTGCTCAATGTAGCAAGGGATAAAATATATTTAATACCGAATTACTTTTTTTAATTTCTTATTCCTCTTAGCGTGCATTCACTGAAGGAAGCTTCCTTTAGTAGGGATAAGTCTACATCTAAATGTCAAAAATTATAACTCTCTGTGAAGGTTGCTTATTAGAAATTTGCTATGGTTCATTTTACAACGACACCTTCATATTCAGTGGTGTCAGCGTTTGGAACAGCAATCCAGGATCAATTCATCTTGGCATTAAAAGGAGAAGAAAAAAAAAGCGAGAGAAAGAATTGGTAGCTTTACAAGAGCATATGGAGTCATTCAAAGATGAAACAGATTCATTATGACGCACCCACGCAATCTCCTCCCAAACCCTCCATCCTATCCCCTTCTCAAGCTGCAGGCAGCGCGTGGCACTGTCAGTGTGAACTCTGAGCGCCCACAGGAATACAAAGCAGCCTTAATGCCTCATTTGCTTAAGCAGCAAGAACTATTTTCTATCCTTAGATCATGTGCTGAACTCTTAGATATATTTGCCTGAGGGGTATCAAGCATGGGGTGAGCAAAAGAATAGAGGAGTTGCTTCAAAAATATTTTCTTCCCAGAGTTATCTCCTTTTCAACTCTAATAAGCCCTTGCAAAGACAGTGTTAATGTAGCCTGCAGAATGAATGATGAAGTACGGAAGGAGCTACTCTTTGCAAGGCTACCCATGTCATTCCCAGATTACAATGGCCATCCTTCTTATTCAGAAGTTCTCTAAGGTGATTTAAAAAAATGACAATTAGTTGGGTTGATTGAAATATTCAAGAGTGAATTCTTCATAGTGGAACTGAAGTTGCTCAGGGATTATTAATGAAAAATTGACAAAAAATCCATTCAGGGTTGGGATAGGTTTACTTCTATATGGCCATGACATGATGTATAATATGGTAATTTATATGTAGAAATCTCTCTACTTGGCTATCTCGGAAAGTCCAGGAAAAACCCATTCAATATTAGAGTCATTCATAATGTCATACACTTAGAAAGAGAGTTCAGTTATCCACATGTAAAGTGAGACACTAGAGAATTGTAATAAAAGCACAGACTTTCAATTAGTCTTGGATAATTAAAAAAAAAAACCTGTATACCTAATCTGTTGATTTTCTAGAGATCTGCTGCTGAAAATTTCTTATCTCCACTGCATCATAAATTTCTGCCCAATACATTGAATATAGTAAAATAAGTTCTTATATCTAGAAAGTCACAGTATGTGAGTTGGTAGAAGTCTAGGTTCTGAGCAGATACATCACACTTCAGAATGCATACTTAGTGGGTATTAATAATGCTGGACTCCTGGGTCACAGGGTTCTGTAGCACATCAAAAGAGATAAAGTTTGAATATCATGTAGTGGCTTGAACTTGACTTAATTAATTATAACCAATTTTTAAGAAAAATTATTTACCTAAGACACAAAAGCCTTCATTTCTTCACCTTTTCATTATTCCAGGGCTTTAACTTCTCACACCCAGGGTTTTCACCTTTGGAGTTACGTTACCAAACACAGCAGTATAAAGTGCTGTGGCTTAGAAAAACCTGGGTTTTAATTCTAGCTTCTTCAACTGACCAGATCTGTGACATCTGGGCAAGCAACTTGGCCATTTTGAGTCTCAGGTTTTCATTTGCAAAAGAGAGGTGGTACCATCTTGCGGGACTCTCCTGAGGAATCAATGGCCTGCACAGTTCTTGCATAATAAATGCTCAGCCCTGTTTACTTCTCATAATTTCACTTCTTAAGAAACTTTGAGAGAACATATACATCTCCCTCCTTAAAGGTAGCAAATATCTTAATCCACCCATAAAAATGGTTACATTAGTGTTTTTAAAAGATTTTATTTGTTTATTTATTATTAATTAATTAATTTGAGAGAGAGAGAGAGTGCATGCGAGACCGAGAGAGGGGGGGTGGAAGACGAGAAGGGGGCGTGAAAGAATATCAAGCAGATTCCCCGTTCAGCCCAGAGCCCGAGGTAGGGGTCAGTTCCACGACCCAAGCCAAAAACAAGAGTCGGGTTACTCAACTGACTGCCATCCAGGCACCCCCAAAATGGTTACATCATGATTAACAATTTAATTAATTTTGACATTTCCAAATTGTATGTTAGATGTTGAATTTTTATTTCATCCAAACTATTGAATTCATTCCAAATGCTCTAACTGTATTTTCTTTGATCTAGACATATATATATTTTTTTAAAAATTAATTTTCTTAAAAAAATTAATTCTCTTTACAGTTGTTTTGTGAGTGGGCTTCTCAAATACTTCTTGTAATGACCGTATGTCTTGTTATACTTTTAAGTATTTATTGCAGTATTTCTTATAGTGCAATGTTTCTTTATTGATACCACATTAATAATAGTAAATGACAGGAATAATAGTAGTAGATAGCAACAAATTGACAATGGTGACGGGTGTTGACAAGTTGATCAGCTAATATTTACATGAGGGTCACTCTATTTATCACTCTACCTCCTTTCTTATGTAATTTTCATAACCACCACAAAAGTAAAAGCTCTTATGGTCCTTTATTTGTAAATGAGGGGATTAAGCCTTCCAAAGCCTTTGGACTCTAAAAATTTCCCTATAGTCACATAATAAGTGGCTGGACAGGGCTTGAACCTAGCTTTGTTTGCCACCGAAGTACTTGCTGTTGACTGATTATGTCATTTTACTTCTGTTAAATAGGATTCTCTTAGCAGATAGTATGATAGTAAGATAGCAGATAGTAAATTACCTGGTGATGAGTACTTTTATTGTTAAACAGAGTAACACAAACTGCCTTAAACGTTAAACAGAAACTTTAAAATGAAAAACTGAAACTTAGCTTATTCTTTTTTTTTTAAATTTTATTTATTTATTTGACACAGAGAGACAAACACACAGAGAGAGAGGGAACACAGCAGGGCAGAGCAGGAGAGGGAGAAGTAGGCTTCCCACTGAGCAGGGAGCCTGATGTGGGCCTCGATCCCAGGACCCTGGGATTATGACCAGAGCCAAAGGCAGATGCTTAACAACTGAGCCACCAAAGTGCCCGAAATTTAGCTTATTCTTTGCTATGATTTAACATTACAACTTTTTATAATGTTAGTCTATCACTGAGTAGTTTTTAAGCATAATTTGGCTTTCCTAACAGACCTATTCAGAACCTAAAAACAAAAGTGCCTTTTTAAAAAAGAAGACTTTATTTGAGAGAGAGAGAGAGATTGAGTGCGAGAGAGAGAGGGAGAGGTAGAAAGAATCTGAAGCAGACTCTGCACTGAGCACAGAGTCTGGCATGGGATCCAATCCTATAACGGCGAGATCACGACCTAAACTGAAACCAAGAGTCGGATGCTCAACCAACTGAACCATGCAGGTGCCCTGAAAGTGCCTTTGTTTTTAATGAAACTTCATTTCAAGTTATTATTTCAGTTCACACATTTCACTTCTGTGAGTAAAAATAGAACCTGTATTTACTTTTACATGTTTATTTTCATGTACTTATTATAAAAATAATAAATATATAGTGGAGTCTCTTCTGTTTTCTCAGACACTGTGGATAAGTATGGTTTACTAAATCCTGCAGAGACAAGCTGTTGTGTTGGTCTGTTAAAAATATTACATCAGTTAAGCTTGTACATGCTTGTTTGTTAGTTACATGTACTAATTCTACATATTGATGGGCTGTGTGTATAAATATCTAATTTAATAGAGCAAAACAAACAGACATTTAGAAATGCAAAGTGATTTATATAATCATTTGGAAGAAGGAGATAAGAAATAATTCATATGGTAGATTATAAAAGCATATGGCAAAAAGTCAAAAAGTGTACTTGGAAAATTTGACTAATTGCTTTTCTTGGGATATGTACAAGAGAGTCATAATTAAGAGTTTTAAAAGTACAGGGACCAAAAATATTTTATAAACTTTTATAATAGGCATAGATCTAGGATAAATAAACATGACAATTGTTAAAATGGAAAATAGAAGAAAGCTGTTTCTTTTTGAAGTAATTGACTCATGTTCTACCACATATGTCACTGTATCTTCCCTTTGACAGTAAATTCAAATATGGGTAGTAATTGATTTCTGGCATTGGAGAACTCCATCTTGACTTCCAATGAAAGCACTTAGGTGCAAACGAATTCAAATTCCTGAAGTCTCAAGTGAATGCGACAGTCATTTGCTATGTCTGCTTTTTGGCACTAGATTATAACCTGAGTTCTTAAACATTATATGAAGCCCATAAACTCTCTCTTTCTTGTTCATAAGCATCAGAATAATGAGTCTATCAATATATTTTCTTCAACCAGAGAGTATAAAGGATTTTAGGACCAACAGCCAGCAAGCTAAGCTACTGCTCAGAAAATAATTCTTATTGATTATGGCAATAATTATTTACTCTAATTCAGTCATGAACTCATAAAAAATTCTAGAAACACTTGTATGTGCTTTCATAAAATGGTCAGATTAAAATCCTACCTCCAAAATCCATATACCCAGTTTCTTCAGATATTGAGAGCTGAGTTGCTTAAAATTTGCAAAACCATTGTTCATTCTTAAGATTTATATCTTTATTTTCTTACATGACCTGTTGTATTTTTTGTATAGCAGGATGTTTAGAGAGAATAAGACACAGTGGATTAATGAACTCTGACATTCATTTTTTCTTTAAAAATCCATTCTTGAATATTCAAGTATGGAAAGAGTTTTGTTTGCATGATCTCTGCATAAGCCTGTGAAGGCAGTTTTATACACAAGTAAAATGCCACAATTCTGGATGTGATATATGTTGTAATAAAAGTAAAAATTTGGAATCATAGGAGAGGGAGTGACTAATGGGGAGAGGAAAATCTTTGCGGATGAAGCTGACATTTGAGGAGGACCCTGAGATGTTGAGGATTTTAACAGAGGATAAGGGAGAGAATTGCATGTCCAGTTTCAAATTTGATATGAAAAGTGAATTTGGAATTTGGCAATTATTTGAAAGCTTTCATTAACATTTTAAGACAATTTCAGAGATTTTTAGTCTTGTTCATTCTTTATGTGAATGTCAGTTCAGTTTTATTCATTGTTGTAAATGCAAGGGTTGAGAAAGCTTCAAGAAATATCACATCCTACAGCAATGTCAAATAGCAAGAGTACTAGAAAGAGAGTATTGAGGGAGACAATTAGGAAGTCATTTTTATTTTTACAGAGAGACATTGGAGAGGTGTTAGAAGTGATGAAGTTGGTTATTGAGGGTGAAGAAGCTGAGTGTGAGGTGAGGGAATGGGGACAGCTCATGCAGAAGTGGAGAGGTCATTTAAAAGAGAAACCCAGCTAAGTGAAAAGAATAAATTGAGTTTCAGGGTTGGAAGTGGGCAAAGACAAGTGCCAGCTGTGGTAAAGCTTGGACAATGTAGAAGGGTGGAGATGTGGTTAGCCTATAGATTGTACATAGGTTCTGCTCCATGAGTTGAGGAAAATGTCTGGAATACATTGCCTTTGACAATAGAATTTAGTCAGCATTAGCACAGAATGGTGATGGTTATTGATTTCTATAAGGAGCCCACCTTCAGGACGCAATGTAGAAGTATATTCTTTGTGAAATTATAGTGCCATCTTATGGAGAAATCTCAGTATGTTCTTTGGCTTGGAATGTGTTCAAACAGATATGTATATACCCATTTCATGGAGTTTTACAATTACAAAGCATTTTCAATGGCCACATAACCAGTAAAGAGGAAGATGGTATTAATACCTTCTTACATTTAAAGACAAGCTTAGTGGCTGGAGAGGTTTAATGACTTGGAAAGGACATCCCTCTAGGTAATGGCAACTTGGGCACTTTTCTCCTCATCTAGTGCTCTCTGGCTGCCTATGGTTTGATCCCTTCTCTAGTAACCATCTGCTGAAGAACTGACATACATAAATAGAGAAATACAGGGAAAGAATGATAACATATTAATGATTCTCAGCAGAATCTAAAATGACATTACCCCATCTATAGAACATGGCTGAAGATGGGTGTACTAAGCTATCTTAATTCTATTGTGGAATCAGTACTGTTCATTTCCTTCTTCTGATTCCTCTGACATACATAAAAGCATACTTTCAGTAATTATTTGACTTGTACAGAAATAAATGTGCTTTGACAACCAGATATATGTATTCTGGCTTCTTAGTTCTACACTTCTCAATATAAATTACTATTCATGTATTTTGATTGACTCTATTTGGATTGTGTTAATGTTTTGCAGTCTCACACAAAATGACTGTTAGGTAAATTCTGTATGAATTTTAAAAAACAGAAACTTGAGGCTGAATGCCTCATGTAGGAAAACTGTATCAATGTATTTCCAACCTCCAATACCCTTCCACAGCACTTAGTTAACCTCCATTTTTGACATTTCTTTCACACAAGTATTTGGAGTTTGAGATCTTGGAGGTGAGCATTTCTAGGTCATTACAAATTCATGACACTATCTTGTATGTGTGAGTATCTGAGGTGAAATGAAAAGGGAGGTCATCAGATATAAGGAGATGAAGTTACTCTGAAGACTGATGGATCATCAACATTAATGTCATATAAAAAATGGATGAGGAGAAAGAAAAATTTTGATTCAGTAATATAACCATGAACATTAGAATATGGAGGACTGGGAAGAAACAGTAAAACCAGGTATTTGTATTTTAAGGTCATGGATTTCAAAAATTGTCAAAGCCAAGGAGGTAAGTTAGTGGAAGATTTGTAGAGGATTAGGACTGTATCTAAGAGAGCTTCAGACAAAGAGGTGTCATATATAGGAAGTAAGCTTTTAATCAGCGTGAGGAGGTGCAGACCTACTGAAGTCAAAGATAAAGATAGATGGGACCTTGATAATAATAAAGTAGAGGATTCCATGAGTTCTGGGGAAGAGACAAGTGAAGAAGTTGATGGGGGTATGTTCCAGGGAATCAGATAGGTTTAAATGGGAATGAGTACCACCAGTGGATGGGAGAACAGTATCACAGAGAGAAGCAAGTGCACTTAAGAGGGAGGGTGATGGGCTGAGTACAGAGATGAAAGATGTGCCTAATGATTGGTGAACACAAAAGCAGATGTCTTGTGAATTGTTTCTTCTCTCTGGGATATTTGATTTTCAGCCGTACTCTTTTCCTTCTTGCTCCGAAGTTCCTCTTCCTTTTGACTAAATTCTCCCAGGGCTTCTCTTATCTTTCTTAGGGCATTTCTAGCCTCGATCTATACAGTTCTTTGCTCTCTGTTTTCCAATCATATTTCTTGTCTTTTTAAAAATATATTTCTTGGATCTGCTGGGATTGATTATCTCTTAAAGACTGACTTATAGCTATTTTTAAAAAAATTTTATTTATTTATTTATTTCAGAGAGAGACAGAGAGAGGGAACATGAGAGGGGAGAAGGTCAGAGGGAGAAGCAGACTCCCCGTGGAGCTGGGAGCCCGATGTGGGACTCGATCCCAGGACTCCGGGATCATGACCTGAGCTGAAGGCAGTTGCTTAACCAACTGAGCCACCCAGGCGCCCCTTATAGCTATTTTCTACTTAACATTCATATTTAAGAAGTTTTCCTCTGTAGCAGGGAGGTAATTCCACAATATTTTTTCAGGTTCCTATGGTCCCAAAATGATTGGTTGGTCCTGTCACCATACTTGCATATTACCTTGACTAATGACAAAAAAATTAAATCTGTTTGTTTTATAGAGCAATATAGTATTAATAATAATTTACCACAATATTTCAATTTTTTATTGTGGAATTTTAGGCACAGAATAAAGCATCGGCTATTGCTCTTAACCATGAGCAGAACAGTACCATTAAAAAATGTATACATTCTCCTGAAAAAATTACTTAGACTGTTTTTCAGCTTTTTGTTATATAAAATGAAGACTTTTCTGGTGTCTAACACTTTAAGTAGAAAGCAAAACAGCTTGGTAATTTTACAGAACTACCCTTAGGGGCTATCTAGTTTTCAGGTCATAATTCTTCAACTAATTTTCATTTGAGTCAAACAGATCTATCTCTGTCTTTTTGGATTCCAACATTATATTAAGAGGGTCTAGTTGGGTGAAGCAGATGTCAAAGATGTCAAACAAATGTTCAGTGTACTTAATTCAGATAATGTTGTAAATTATACAGTTTCTAAATGCAACACTAATTTTGGCCTTATGATTTTCTTTTGTGTCTGAAAGGTAATAAAAATAGGTACGTTGCCTCAAAATGTTACACATATTCACAACTATACTTTCAGAATTTCTTGTTAATGCAAAATCAACCTTTGAAACCTTTCACATACCTATTCAAAAGAAATAGTCAAACTCAGGGACAGATGGATTGATTCTTAATTCAACTAATAATCACAAATGAGCTGTCTAACTAATAACTGTTCTCCCTAAATGAAAAGCATCTTTTCACCATGTTTATATTACCCTAAGTAAAGACCACTTGTAGACAATTGTAAAGATTAATAAATGGGTTAATGAGGACATGAAAATTATAATCTGCATCAGAAAACAGAGTTAACTATATTTTAGTGAATGAGGCCAATCTGTAAAAACTGTAGTTACTGAAAAAATAACATGTTCATTCCCTCATTCAATGAAGAAAACTCTACGAATATTTATCATGTGTAAGGTATTGCTGTGTGGGATATAGGAGGAATCAAGAACTGTAAATGTAGTAGGAGAAATGGAACATGTCTAACGAGAATATGTCACTACATTCCATATGATTAAAACCAGAAATTGTTTACACAATGGCTTATATGGCATGTGACTTGAGTATATGGGATACCAGTCTTTGAATAAAAGCTGAAAACTCAAAACAAATACCAAAGTATTATTTAATTATTATTAAATAAAATGACTAATGCTAAATGATTAATGGATAATAACTAAAATTTACTAAGTTCTAAATTCTGAATTCTCACAATACCTTCAGGAGGGAGTTTGGAGCCTCTCTTCCAGGCATGTCCTTACCACCGTACTCTTGCATTTGCTCTTCTCTCTACATGGAGAGTTCTTAGCTATCCATGTGGCTTGCCCCCTCACTCTCCAGATCGTGATTTAAATGATATCTTGGTAAGGCCTTCTTCCCTGATCCCTATTCTAAATGTGCAACACCCTCCCCTAACTTTT
Source organism: Taxidea taxus jeffersonii (assembly GCA_003697995.1). Taxonomy (NCBI): domain Eukaryota; kingdom Metazoa; phylum Chordata; class Mammalia; order Carnivora; family Mustelidae; genus Taxidea; species Taxidea taxus. Next base: position 68,943 of record RCUC01139737.1, read on the forward strand.
TATCTCTCTTTTTTTTTTTTTTTTTGGTCTTTTTTTTTTCTTAGTATCTATTACCTATTAACATACTGTATGTTTTACTCATTTGTCTTCTTATTCTTCTCATTGCCTTTCCTCCTTATTTGAATGTATATTTAGTGAAGGTAAGAATTTTTGTCTCTTTTTTCACTTCTCTGTGCACAGTTTCTAGAACAATACTGGGCATGTAGTAAGTATCAATGGGTATTTGTTAAGTGAATGAATATAGTCAGTGTAGAGGCCACTTTTAGACAATCAACTTGAACAATAGAAACCTGAGTAAGGTAGAAGGGCCCACAGTGACCTCCAGCCCCCTGGCTGAATATAAGCAGGCCCATTAGGCGACCCATTTCAGAATAGCCACAAGCCCTACCTGACCAATGCATTACTTATACCTGCATACCGGTACCAAAAAATGAAAATTCCATATGTTCCCATACCTCCTCACCTTCCTGCTTTAACTACAGCTCCCCACCACCGCCTCCTGGCAGACATACTGTCCCTCACTGTTCTGCCCGCAGCTCCTTTGCAGTGTATTCAATAAACATCTGTCTGCTTTTTTCTACTTTGGGTGAATTCTTCCACCTCCTGCACTGCTGGCCTCCACCCCATGAAGCCACCATTTGGTGGTTTGTATCTGATAGGACACCCCATGCAGGCAGAGCTGTTATAATCATACACACATGTTAATAAAAATCTTTATATTTTACATGTTAATAAAAATCTTATTTACATGTTAATGAAAATATTTATATTTTAATATATATTTGCATTTGATATCAATATATAAAATTATATAAGATACACCCCATACCTGTGTATATATACATACCCATACATACATTCTCATTTTAATATTCTGGGATATATATTCTGTAATATATATCTCTATAAGATAAGATATAATACAAATATATTATATATCATCTACTTAATTTATTTATACATATATCCTCATATGCAAATGAAAATAATTTCTAGTATGTAATCAAAGGCACCAAGTTCAGGAAATAGCTATAGGATTTATTTTCTATTTAAAAAAATTAAATAGACAGCACACATTTTTTTGGATTCAGACCTAACAATAATATCTACTTCTTAATTTATTAAAGATGTATAAATTACAATGCTAAAAATCATGGCAATGACTTTCCTTACTTATTTGTTACATGAGAAATACCAAAATTTAGCAAAATTAAATAACTTGTTTTAGGTCACAAAGCTGGTATTTGTACTCATGTCTGTTGGTAGCCAAACTGTCTTCACTATACCTTGCCACCCTCCTTGGTTTAACATTTAAAATGTAATGAGCTATATATATATATATACATTTTAACTATTTTCTGGGCTTTTTTTAAGCTTCTGTATCCCGACCTATTGACCACATTAAAGCAAAAATATCACACCCATAAAATGGTTTGAATTTTCTGATAATTATCTTTTGAGAAAACAGAAAAAACCATTTAGTTATTTCATGCTCTTAGTAAAATCTGTCCTCATAAACTGCCATTTATCAGCATTTAAAGATGATCATTAAGTTATATTTTAGAAATTTTAAAGTAGCAGTTAAAGCACCTATGAAAACAGATATCTGGGGACAAATTAAAGATTATACCCATTTGTATTTCACATTTGAAACTAAAAAATAATTTGATATTAAAAGTTATTGAATAAGTTTTTTGTAATTGGAAAAAAATTTCACAGGCTTATTAAAAGTCAACCAGGTGACAAAAAAGCCAAACAGGTTAAATACAAATTTCTATGAAAAGCTCTTATGAGCACACATTGTGACTTTTTAAAATGAAGGTATATTGTACATACTTAGCACATTCTATTGGAATGATGATCTAATTTAACTTTCCCAGTGAGAGAGAAGACTGGAAAGAGTTAAGGGCATGCATTTAGAATTGAACTTTGATGAGTCAAGCTCATTTAAATTTATGATGAGAATATTTCTTTCTGGTTCAAATGTTTACTATTTTCCTCAAGAACTTACTCATGACAGCTCATTAGGAAAGCAATTTGCCAGTTTTTATCATAAGGCTTCAAAATGTGCAGACTTTCTGGTTTAGTAATACCTTTCTGGGAGTTTATGCTGAGATAATAGTTTGAAATTTAGGAAGAGTTTTTTACACAGATGTCATCACTGCAGTGTTGTTATTTTAAGTATTTTAAATTACAGAAATAATATATACTCCTTAAATAATGCAGTATATATAGCAAAGAGTTATAGGGCTTCTTCTCAAAAGCCCCTTCATCACCACCCTTCCTCAGAAGGTACAGTATCAAACTATTTGTTTTTCATTAGCCTGGATGCATTAATTGTAAGAATGTCTATTGTACATATGCATACCTATAACATAAATGGGACCATATCATATGATCAATGATTTTTATAAAAGCGCAAGGAGGAATGTTTACATGAAGCTTGGTATAGCCACTGAAAGAATTGATACAGGCTTTAAATTGTTTGCAAAGAATTTATAACATAAAATATGATTATTCTGTAGTACTAAAGAATAGCAAGATATAAAGTTTTACGTGGAATTATAGTTATGTATACACATACATGCATACACATTCCAGAATGAAATAAATTCAAGTATTATCAATTATTTTTGAGGTTATTGGGTAGTTATTTTTGTCATTCTGGTGTTTTTCACATTTTTCATATTTGCAGTGGTGAAATACAATGTTTAGTTAGATTTTAAAAAATATGCTCATTTAGAAAGGGGGAGGGGGGCACCTGGGTGGCTCAGTGGGTTAAAGCCTCTGCCTTTGGCTCAGGCCATGATTCCAGGGTCCTGGGATTGAGCCCCGCATCGGGCTCTCTGCTCAGCGGGGAGCCTGCTTCCTCCTCTCTCTCCCTGCCTGCCTCTCTGCCTACTTGTGATCTCTTTCTCTGTCAAATAAATAAATAAAATCTTTAAAAAAAAGAAAGGGGGAGGGAGAGTTCCTGCCATGTCCAGATAGTCAAGAAACAGTTACTTTTATTTCTTTATCCAGAATCAGAAATTCTGAATTATATTTTTATTTTTTTATTTTTTTTTAAAGATTTTATTTATTTATTTGTCAGAGAGAGAGCGGGAGCAAGCACAGGTAGACAGAGTGGCAGGAAGAGGTAGAGGGAGAAGCAGGCTCCCTGCTGAGCAAGGAGCCCGATGTGGGACTCGATCCCAGGATGCCGGGATCATGACCTGAGCCGAAGGCAGCTGCTTAACCAATTGAGCCACCCAGGCATCCCAGAAATTCTGAATTTTAATCTTTTAAAAAAAATCCATGTGTTTTGTTTTTAAGATTACATTTATATGAGATAAATTTATTTTGAATTTCTTGTGCAGGGGGACAAGGAAGAAATGCTAAATTAATGAGTCTGATTTATATTTTCATGATCAATTTACAGATGGGTGAGGAATCACTTGAAAACTTTTCTCAAGTTTGGGGAAGACTTGGGACAATCGAACAATTACCTTTGTTATACAAACTTATTTGTTTACCATGCATTTATCCCCAAACTACTTATTAAGTGCTTATTATATGGCAGGTATTGTGGTGCTATGGGATTCTTTCCCAGAGGTTCCTTAAAGCAGGTCCTGATAATTGTATCTATGTATCTAACTCAACAGGTGGAAGAGAGTTGTCACCCAACAAGCATTTGTTGAATGAAAGAACAAAGAATGGAAAGATCATGTTTAATCAGCACAATAACATTATCCTATCCATCACACAGATGAGAAAACTGAGGCTAAATCACTAAGTCATGGTCTTACAGCAAGAATAAGTGACCATGCTTCTTATACTAACTCTATAGTATAACAAATTCATATGTTGAAGTCTCAACTCTCAATACCATAGATTGTGACTGCACTTGGAAGTAGGATCTTTAAAGAGGTAATTAAGTTAAAATGAAGTCATGAGGACGGGACCTAATCTAATATGACTGATATTCTTATAAGAAGATGGAGTTAGCCTTTAAAAAAAAAAAAAAGAAAAAAAGTCTTTAAAAAAAGTCTTTAAAAAAAAAAAGATGGAGTTAGGACAGATGTTACAAAGGGAAAACCAGATGAAGATGCAGGGAGAAGGCAGTTATCTACAAGCCAATGAGAGGGGCATTAGAAGAAACCAACCCTACCAACACCTTGATCTTAACTTTTAACTTCCCAGACTGTAAGAAAATAAAATTCTGTTGCTTAAGCCACCCTGGGTGGCTTTGTATGTGGTACTTTGTATGGCTGCTCTAGTAAGCTAGCACACTACCTCTCCCATTATTGAAGGACAAAGCTTTGTATATTTTCTACGAGGTGCCAAGATGTTGAATTACTGAGTCAATGTATTAAATTATGTTGCACAATTAGGATAAAATAATCTACCTTTCAAGGTTTTATAAAGACTGAATGAGATAACATATTTATAATGCTTGTAGTGCCGGGGATGATGATGATGATGATGATGATTGTAGTTTGGGGATAAATGCATGGTAAACAAGTAAGTTTGCATAACAAAGGTAATTGTTCAATTGTCCCAAGTCTTCCCTGAACTTGAGAAAAGTTTTCGAGTGATTCTTCATCCATCTTTAAACTGATCATGAAAATATGAATCAGACTCATTAATTTAGCATTTCTTCCTTGTCCCCTGCACAAGAAATTCAAAATAACGTTATCTCATACAAATGTAATCTTAAAAACAAAACACATGGATTTCTTTTAAAAGATTAAAATTCAGAATTTCTGATTCTGGATAAAGAAATAAAAGTAGATAATTATTAAAATTATTGATTAATTCCAGGAAATATCAAGTAGCAGTGGGAGACATACAGGAAGAAGCAGAAGAAAGTTTCCATATGTACAAGGCACTGTTGAAAGAGCAGTTTGGGCAGATGGACAGCAATAGTTCAGATATGGAAGCATCTGAGACAGCATCAAGTGCTTAGAGGAACAGGTAATAGTACAGTGTCATTGGAGCTAGCAGCACAGAGATTAGGCTGGAAATACACGACTGGGTAAAGGAAACTCAACACAACTCTTATTGCTATTCCACCACAGGGTGAAGTACTATTCCATCCAGCTTAGGGATCTACCCTGTGGCTTTAGAGACAGGGGAGGAAAACCTTGCAATGGCTCCTAATTTCATTCAGCATAAAATTCAGTGTTCTTCTAGTGGCCTACAAAGCCTCAAATATTCTGGCCCGTGATTGCCTCTCTGACCTTATCCTCTCCTTTTCTCGTTCTTCACCCTCTCTGTTCCAGCTATGCTGGCCCCTTTGCCATTTCTTCAGCACACTGGTCTACTCCCACCTCACTACGTGAGTCCTCTGGGGCTTCCCCCAGGTATCTGCAAGGCTTACCCCCTCATTTCCTTCGTCTTCATTCACATGCCATCATATCAAGAAGACCTTCCCTGACTACCATTTTTAAAATTGCAAACTACCTCCCCTACTCCCTATCACCCTACTTTTTACTCCTCCTTTACACAGCATTTTATCTTCTAATGTTTTATATAATTTACTTATTTGTGCCATTCAAAATTTCTTTGTTTCCTCTCCTCACTGAAATGTAAGTTCTATTAAGGATAGGATTTTTTTGTTGTTGTTGTCATTTGGTTCTTGACGTTAATAAGCTTTCACATTTCCATTTTAGCACACACTTAAGAATTTTATACTTTTACAAACATGAATTTACTCAACACATTTCTTGGCATTAGGTGATTAGTAAACATGGAGAGTTAATTGATTTGTCCAAATTCACAGGTTGTCAAGAACTATATTCATGCATAAGAATAAAAGTTCCATTGGTCTGTTGAATTGCTCTAGCATTAGTGGCAATCAATACTGATGAACTGTGGTGTGCAGGGTGCTGAACAATTTATTTTGAAATATGGTAACTCTTCAGTGGTGCATTCACAATCTACCTACTTTAAATTGCTCTTGAATTTCAAAATACTGTCCTGTCTTAGGCTATTAAGTGCTAATAAACATTAGCATTATTCAGTTGAAGGGAGCTATTTTTCAGTGATGCATGCAAAATATTCCAACCTCTGGTCAGGAAATGCTTTGGGGTGGAAAGTATAAGCCATTATTATTGCTTGTACAATACTGTTTTTACTTTGCAATTTAACCTTGAAAAAATGCTATGTAATACATGAACAAGTGTATAATACTTAGAAGCTGAGTGAGTAATGCTTTATATGAAGTTGGAGAGGTGCCCCCCAACTGCCCCCCCAACAGTGAAAAGTAGTCAAAATGAATTCTTTCATGACTCCTGAGAAATGGCAGAGCAGAGTAGTTAGATGTTTGAGCTGTGGCTCCACTTAGCCACCCTCTGAGACAAGTACTATTGCTATCCTTATCCATGAGAAGAGGGTAGTAATAATACTTATGTCAGAGAGTGGCTGTGCAAATTAAATTCCTACAGAAGAAGCACTTAGAAGAGTATCTAATACATAGTAAGTGCTCAATAAATCTCACCTATCAGTATAACTTCAAAAGCCAAATACTTTTCCTGATTAAAATTCTTATGGAAAATTTACTTTTATGGTATAAAATACTCTTAATAACTGCTAGCCACAAATTATTATTATGCTTAAGTGATTATCAGGTGAGAGGCTGTCCGTTAAAAGACTATTAGATAATGTGATGAAATTTTAGTTATTTAAGTCAAGGTCTTTCCCAAGTTACTCTAGACTTCATTTCCTTTTCTAAGCAATTTATTGCCCTTGGTCTGTAGGAGGAAAATACTCACACACATACACTCATGCACACACACACACACACACACACACACACACACACACAACATGGAATAGGTCCACGTTATTTGAAATGCTTAAAAAAGTTGAAAAACTAGTCAAATATCACTTTGATGGGGCTCTTGGGTGGCTCAGTCAGTTAAGCATCTGCCTTCAGCTCAGGCCATGATCCTATGGTCCTGGGATAGAGTTCCACATTGGACTCCTTAATCAGCAGGGAGTCTGCTTTTCACTTTCTCTCTCCCTCTGCCTCTACCCCTGCCCATGCTCTCTCTCTCTCTCAAATAAATAAATAAAATCTTTAAAAAATCACTTTGACTTTATTACTTATATTTCATGTATATAAAACCCCTTGTTATCATTGATAATAAGGTAATAGATAAGTCCCATGTGAAATATTAAATATACTGATAAACTGAGATAAATCTATGCATCCATCCCTCCATCCAACCAACTATCTATCCTAAATGTTGCTTGAGAAATTTTCAGCATAAAAAAGCTCTAATTATGTGGGAGATACGGTATATAGATGAATATTTTTAAAAAATTACAAATTCAGTTTTTATTATAATCTTTCTTTAAAGATTATTTTATTGTAATCTTTCTTTAAAGATTATCAAGACATCATTTGAACCTTTTTCTTGAAGTGAACTAAATTTCTTATATAAGAAAGGATAACAATAAGGTGACCTATTGTGCCTCATAATATTTAAAGGAATTTGAAAAAAACCCTCATTTTTATACCCTGAAAGGTCAAATGTGATCACTCTGTTTATAATTCGTGACGGGAGAGTTTAAATTCAACTCGAAACAGGGAATGAAATGTTAATGAGTTCTTACACATTCATACTGATCACTGATTACAGAAGAAGGGTTTGAAGTCTGAAATAGAGCAAATTTTGTGCCCAGGATTTTTTTTTCTCTTTTAAAGAAAAAGGATCTGGGGTGTCTAGGTGGCTAAGTCATTAAGCATCTCCCTTCAGCTCAGGTCATGATCTCAGCGTCCTGAGATCAAGCCAGGCACTGGGCTCCCTGTTCAATGGGAAGCCTGCTTCTCCCTCTCCCACTCTGCCTGCTTGTATTCCTTCTCTTGCTGTCTCTCTCTCTGTCAAATAAATAAATAAAAATAAAATAAAAAGGATCAATCTTGGAGACTGTAGACCATTGTATCTCACTGCTGTACACTAAAATACATAATTCAAACATGGCCTGGTATTTAAATATGAGTAATTGAAAATAAACTTGAACACTTAAATGAGTGATTAGGTTTGTAATGATCTCTCTGTCTCGCAGGTGTGGGTGGAGGACAGGGATCAGAGCAAAGGGCAGACCCACCGTAGGTACCTATAGCTAAGACAGATAAAGTTAATGTTGACTCTGTACTTCAGAGGGCAACAGCTAGGAGCAAAAGCAGGAACATAGCTAGAGGGCACCTGCAAACTCCATTGGAAAGGTAGAGTCAAAGTGTCAAAGCTATAGAAGCCAAATATTCCATGACTCCAAGGAGGAATTCTGGCATCCAAATGGAAGATAAAGTCAAAAGCCAAGAGTTTGAAAACAAATCCAGGTTTTTGAAGAAGAAGGTGTAGAAGAAAAGCAGGAACAAGGACAGCTGGGGGGATAGGGCTACTTGGGTTACTAGTTGGTGCTCTGAGGAGTGTGTATTACACACAGAACTTTAAAAAGCAGTGTAACTAGGCAAATGTGGAGTCTGATCACATAAGAAGAGCCTAGGAAGAGCCTAGGATTTTATTGTGTACTTCATAAATTTTAACTGCTACTTTTTGAAGGCATTTGAGTTTGCAACCCGCCGGGGATTATTGTGTATCCAAGGCTATTGTGAGTCAAATGTCTGTGGCTTGTTTTATGTATGGCTTGGCCTTACTTAAAGGACAACTTTGGGGTTTGGACACGAAAATATCTGTTTATATTCATCAGAATTATTTGGAGCGGGGCACCTGGGTGGCTCTGTCGGTTAAGTAACCCACTCTTGATTTCAGCTCAGGTCATGATCTCAGGGTCTCGAGATGGAGCCCTCTGTTGGGCTCTGCACTCAGTGGGAGTCTGCTTGGGATACTTTTCCTCTCCCTCCGCTCTTCTACCAACTTGCATTTACATGTGTGCGTGCACATTCTCTCTAAAGAGAGAGATATATTTTACATATAAAAATATGTAAATTTATAAAAAGAAAAAAGAATTATTTGGAATAGCTCAGCTGTCAAAGAATAATGGATAAAAAGAAAATAGAAGATGGTTAGTGAAAACAGTAAGTTTACTGAGATATTTATGTTAAGTGTTCCTCAACATAGGGCTATCACGGTACAAAAAATGAGAAAAGGGATGTGAAAGCAAAATCTTGGAACAAAAGGGCTCTATGCAAATGCAGGGTACGGCAGTTATGGTGATGTTTTTGCAGGGGGATGGGAAGGTATTTAAGGTTTTGACATAATCCTTTAAGTTAACTTAAATAATAGATAACTAAAATATTTTTGCCGAGCATGAAATATTTATAGTAGATTTTCTGCTTTCCTTGGGTGCTTGTAGTACATACAGGACTTCCTGATGTAGGGAAGTGCTGAAGAATAAAAATGATAGTCCCAACTTTAAAGAAAGAAGCTGCCGAACAGATATCCTGCTCTGTTTACTATCTCATGTTATAGTCTGGATGATGAATACAGGTAGAAGGGTGTTGCTGCTGTTTGCCCAGCCACCAACAGTGCAAATGCTGGTGTGTAGTGCACTTCAGTCTCCTCATATCTGTCATCAAAGCTGAAAGTAGGGGCACTGGGGTGGCTCAGTTGGTTAAAAGTGTCTGCCTTCGGCTCGGGTCAGGACTTCAGGGTCCTGTCATGGAGCCCCGAATCTCAGCGAGCCTGCTCTTCCCTCTCCCTCTGCCTCCCACTCATTCTTGCTTTCTCTCTCAAATAAATAAATAAATAAATAAATAAATAAATAAATAAAATCTTTAAAAAAAGGCTGAAAGTAATTTTGACCAGTTCTTCTGCTGATCTATAGTATCCTGTACTATTTATGGTATTATACAAAATTGTTACAGCGATTCCATACAAAGACAATTTCCACTATGAAGCTTCAACTATGTAATCTCCTTATCATTCTTTTGCATTCAACATGTAACACGTTATAAAGGGTTTACTTTTGGCTATCAAAGAAAAAAAGGGATTATAGTTTCTTATTCTTCAAGCTCATGTGAGAAGGGGATTGTGCCCATCAGGCTACACCGTCCTGGGCTGAAACAGAGAATACTTAGGAATTGGTGAAGCAGCTGCAGTGAACACGGGAGTGCAGTGGGGGCATAATAATGGAGAAATGGTGGGATTTTGAGCTCCAGAGTAAGGAACTCAAGAAAGATCTCAGTACACAGTAGGCTATTTTCCTCTCCGGGTAAAATATTTAACAACAATTATTAGTCCTAAAATTAGAAAAAAATATTTGTGGGAATAAGTTGCAAATCCACAGAATGATTCATGATGGCAACTATGTAACAGTTAATATTTGTGTAGCCTCCGGCAAAAGTAGAAATGAAGGCTGGTGTATTGCATTTCTAAATATTTGAAGGCATAAATCAAGCTATCAAATTATAAAATAAAATACATTCTTCAATCGTGTCTGCATGACTTTCTTTTCCACTTCCAGCTTCTTCCTGCACTTTGAGGGCCTTTGCCAATATGCATGTGAAATGCTGGGTGCACATCCACACTCCACCCATACCCTCACAGACAGCTTTCTCTTAGCTCCCCTTGGGCCTAGGTAGTTGCACCAGTGGTATAGAGAATGAAGTGTGGATAAGTGGCCTCCAGGCCCAGAAGACAGGACCTTGGAATATGGTGCACCGGTTCATGGTGGACATGACTGTTGGACTCTGCAAACTCCCCAGTGGGTTAGAAAGGAAGCAGCACAAAGAAGGCCCGGAGGGGAACTTGAAAGAGCAGAGCTCAGGGCAGGGCATTCAAAGTGCAGGGGTCTCTCCTGCTTACATTTAAGGATGGTGCTTCTCTGATAATCTTAATAAGAGCTAATGTACACAGTGCTTTGTATTCACAGTTAGCTTTTGTGTTCCTAATCTCATTGAACTTTGCCAAACATCTCTGTGAGACAGAAAGAAATTATTACTATAATTTTACAGTTGGGGAAACTGAGTCTCAGAGAGATTAAATGATGTATCAAGACCCCACAACCAGTCAAAAGCAGTGGCTGAATGCACACCCAGGTATTCTTAGTGTAGGATCCATCCTTCCTTCCTTCCTTCCTTTCTCCCTCCCTCCCTTCCTCTCTCTCTCTCTTTCTTTCTTTCTCGAAAATGGTATTTATTATGAGTTACAACATCAGGTAATAACTTATTTTTTTAACTGAATAAAGTTTAGAAAATTAATGTAGGTTGATTTTAATCATCAAAGCTCTACTAATGGTCTCTTAACAGTTTATTCAAGCAAATCAGTAGAGGATTCTTTCCATTGTACTGTCTCAGGCAGACACTGGCCAAGTTTGCAATGGGTTCAATACCACACAGTCAGCGCAGAGCTCATGTCTTAAAATTTCTGAATGTTTCACATGGGGGTAGATGTCTTTTGGATAACACATTTAACTTTCCTAGGCTGTCAGAATTAAGGAAAAATCCTTCATACACACCAAATTGCCTAAGTCTAAAGTTTGGACCCAAACCTTTCTCTTCAATATACGGGGTTTTATTTATTTATCTATCTATCTATCTATCTATCTATCTATCTATCTATCTATTTATTTATTACTATTTTTAAAGATTTTATTTATTTATTTGAAAGAAAGATAGCAACAGAGATAGTGAGACAGAGAGAACACAAGTGGGGAGGAGAGGGAAAAGCAGGGTCCCTTCCAAGCAGGGAGCCCGATATGGGACTTGATCCCAGGATCCTAGGATCATGACCTGAGCCAAAGGCAAATGCTTAACCTACTGAACTCCTCCCAGATGCCCCAACATACAGAGTTTTAGGAACTCGCTCTACTCACAGTGTTTTCTGCTTTGCCTCAATGAAACACAGAGGGGCACTCTGGACCCAGTTCTATTATGCCCTCTTGCCAAAGTCTCAGCATCTTCCCTATTAAATTACACCGAAGTATAGTTTCAGATTTGGGGTGTATTTTCCTTAGACACTTTAATTCCCTCCCTATAGGTTTCTAGAACAAAACCAGACATGAAACCAAAACAAAACTACCTTCTTTCCCTATCTTATTGACTCCTCTCAGGTCTTAGCGCTTGTAAATTCATACAATTTATAAGATAAATATACATGGCACTGCTTTCATCAAAGTTTGATCAGCCTGAAAGGTTTTGAATCATAGCTATTTTTTTCATATTGTTTGTTCTAAAACATGGTGGCATTGGAGGGACTCAGTAATTTTCAAATGATATTAGTATCATTTAAAATGAAACCTATTTGGAAAATGCATACATCTAAAATAAACACAAATAGACTTGTTTTTAGTAGAAACATGGGGATGAATTGCCTAGAACTTGGTGTAGTCATCTGTAGTGATTAATTTTATCTGTCGACTTGACTGGCCACAGAGTCAGATTAAGCATCATTTCTCAATGTCTCTGTGTGTTTCTGGATAATATTAGCCTTTGAATCAGTGGACTCTAGTAAAAGAGACTGCTGTCCCCAATGTGGGTAGGCACCATCCAATGCATTGGAGGTTTGAATAGAACAAAAAAGCAAGTGAAAGGAATTTGCCTTGTTTCCTGCCTCATTGCTTGAGCAGGGGCCTCTCATCTTTGCCTGGCGTTGGACTGGAATTTATGTCTTCCCTAGTTCTCAGGCCTTTGAACTTGGACTGAGTTTTACCACTGGCTTTCCTGGATCTCCAGCTTGAAATGGCAGATACTGGGACTTCTCAGCTTCCATAATTGTGAGGGCTAATTCCTCATTTCTCTCCCTCCCCTCCCTCCCTCCCTCTCTCTCTCTCTCTCTCTCTCTCTCTCCACACACACACAATTCGTTCTGTTTCTCTGGAAAATCCTGAGTAATACACCACAGCTTTCCTTGCTTCTACCTTGTGGCTGTGGGGCAGACACTGATACATCCTAATACCTCTTCTTAATATTGTGTGAAAGCATGTATCTATGTAGCCCACTTATTACACAAGCAAGTCATTCAACATCTGGACATACAAAGTTTTGTTTTGATAAATCATAAAGCTAGGTTTTATGGGATCAGGATTTTTTGTGAGGGTCAAGTAAGGTTTGGTTATGGCTTGGCCACTACTGATAGTTGCTATTCTCTTCATCAATATGTTAGAGGCCATATAACTTTTGCTAGTCTCTCTTGGGTCTCTGTTATTGTACAGGAAACAGTAAGCTAAAAGACATGAATTTATTATAACATTCTAGTTTCCTTAAATTCAGCTTATTATCACCTTAAGTTTCAGGGTTCATAGAAATGGTTTCCTGAAATAATCAGATATCAATGCTGAGAAGTACAAAACCATAGCATCAATGGCTCCAAAAAATAACTATTACAGAACTGTAACTGGCTCAGGGGAAGAATGACTTAATGATAATTGTTGTAAATGTGAAAAATCATTACTTTGGGCAAACTTTCCTGGTTTATATGCAAAAACTCTATATGACTGTAATCACTAAGGTCACATTTTGTCACTAATCCTGGGGAGTTCATCAAAAAGTTATACTTCTAGAAAGTAGATGTTTCAGGGTATATCAGTGGGATTTGAAAATAGTCGAAATAGCCAATTAGTAACTAGTGCTTTGAAAAAGTTCCAGTCCCAAAGCATCTTCAGATTTTATAGTATGATTTTCTTATGTGCACGTGTAAAAGAGGTGGTTCAGGAAAAGTAGGATTCCAGTGGAAGAAATGTGGAGTGCAAATTTTTATATTTGAGAAATTTTATATTTGAGAAAGAATGAATTCCTACTATACATATTATCTGGAGAAACAGATGTGTACCTTCTCTATCTATTCCCTTGAAAATCATTACATGAAGCAAAAGATGTACTTGGGAGTATGTTATGTGAGTATTATGGAAGGGAATGGGCAAAGTAGACAGAAGTCTGACCTTGAGGTTAAATTGAAATTCAGCAAGCTAAAAGACTGACTATACTACAGTTTATTTTCTTACTTTACTGACATTGGTGTAATTAATTTCATGTGTATCACTAAAATTTTTTCCTGAATGTAGGACTTTCAGTAGAGTTACAAAATAAATCTGGTGGCATATTATTTTTAATGGTAATGATAATAATACTAAGTAACCAATATTTACTATACTATGCATTGTGCTAAGAATGTTAAATATGAAAAGACAATAAATGTGTTTCCTACTAGAAATTTTTGGTAGGTTGACTATTTAATGCTCAGGGACATATTTTCCATGCATGATTATAAGGTTTACATACAGAATTCCGCCATAAGCACAAACTACCTCATCCAGAAAGCATATTTAGAAATATGACCTCACGTTAATTCAAAGGCTATCTGTATATCTAATACTATTTTTAAAAATTTTCATTAGAAAATACTAACTAGGGGCACCTGGTGGCTTAGTGGGTTAAAGCCTCTGCCTTCAGCTCAGGTCATGATCCCAGGGTCCTGGGATGGAGCCCCGCATTGGGCTCTCTGCTCAGCAAGGAGCCTGCTTCCCTTCCTCTCTCTCTGCCTGCCGCTCTGCCTACCTGTGATCTCTGTCTGTCAAATAAATAAATAAAATCTTAAAAAAAAAAAGAAAACACTAATAATGCAAAGGTAGTAGTGATAAAACATGATATACTATAACAAAATGTAATACGACATGATACAACATAAATTCTCATAGTAAATGCATTAACATTTCACTCACAGGGGCGTAATTCATTAAGCACTTAAACCATTTTATATTTGCTATAGAAACAGAAAGTTAGCAAAATAAGACCCTAAGTGGTTAAGAGATGTCACAAGTAAATATGCGAAGCTCACATATACTAGGATAATGTCCTTGATCTTACTAAGAGTAATTTCTTCTTATTTAAGACAAAATTTTCACAAATGTGTTTGCATTTTATAACAAAAATTTTTCTTCATGAGAGATGCATTACAAACAATTCTGTTCTGAATTCTGCCCTAGTCCACTGATGCTGAGCCCTTCAATCCTACCTTGAGCCATACCACAGGGGCAGAGCCAGGGAAAAGTGAAACACATTGTCATAGATGAATGTGTTCTATTCATCACAATTAACACAGAATTGTAATCACCTTTTTATATTTCTATATATAAAAATATACATTTTATATTTTTTATATATATTTTTTGCTTGATAGTTCTTTAAAGGCTGAGACCATAATTTGTTTATCATTTAACACCTAGCACTTGGTAGAGTGACTAATACATAGTATATCCTCAATTAATAACTGCTTAAATAAGTTTCACTTGAAATAGCATTTCATAAAAGGGAGTACTGAAGGGGAGACGACGATAGCAATTACATAATTGAGAGCAAACTCTCAGATAGCAAAGAAAAAGATGCAATATGAAAATCAGATAAAAGAACTCAAAGGTCATCAAGTGTAGAAGAAGATACGCACATCTCAGTAATGCCTAATGGCATCA
Source organism: Taxidea taxus jeffersonii (assembly GCA_003697995.1). Taxonomy (NCBI): domain Eukaryota; kingdom Metazoa; phylum Chordata; class Mammalia; order Carnivora; family Mustelidae; genus Taxidea; species Taxidea taxus. Next base: position 84,297 of record RCUC01139737.1, read on the forward strand.
TAGTATAAAGACCCATTAAAGGAATACATTTTCATAATGATCATTCCAGAATAAAATAGTCTGTAAAGACCAGGAAGGATAGAATATTTGAAGGGAAAGTTTTAGGTATATGGAAAATTGTTCAAATTACCTGAAGGTGACAGAAAACTAAAACAACAGGAAGCTATTTAGCCATAGTTAGTACATAGCAATCTTGGTGTTCTTAGATTGTATGAAGACAAAATGCTAATTTTTAAAGCACCCAAAGTTTAAGGAAACATCTTAAAGACAATAAAGGTGAAAGGCATGCTACACTGACATCTTGAAAAGAAATAGCGCTGCATTGTATCACTGTTGTTCAATTGCTCAGTGAGAAATTGTTGGCATCCATCTCAAGGTACTGTGTTGGTTCTACCCTGTATTCTGTTAAGTGTTAGGTCACATGGTGAATTTAAACAAAAGAAACGATGGTTATGTGGCTCAATAAATTCAGTTGCTTGACCTCATCTTTTTTAGAGAATGAAAGCTCTTATGATCTTTATATGATAACTTTGTAAATTTTAAGGCTAAAACTTTAATCAGTATATTCATGCAAACCCTGGTAAAAGCATACACTTTTTTTGGAAATAGAAGTAACACTGATTTACTTTCATGTCACCTTTGTGACAAGACAAGATGGTTTAACCTAGGACTCATGACCCTTAAAACCACTGTTCTCTACTAATCCATTTCAGCAGACTTCTTTTTTGATCATGTAAGCCCATAAAATGTACTTCATGTTAGAATTATGATTCTTCAAAGGTAGTGGAGATAAGCCTTCTACAAAGGTGGTACCTCCTGGTTATCACCAAGACCAGAAAGAGCATAAATTTAAGAAAGAGAGAAAGAAGAAGAAAATCTTTTATAATGTGAATCTACATGCATTTGATCAAATGCTTCCACTATCTTATAGTTATTTAGCTTGTCTTTGCCTTTCAAAATCAGTTTCAACACATCATTCTTTCAAGAAACCCTCTTTATTTCCCAGTCTGATTTAGATCCTTTTTCTCTGTTCTCTTTAAAAACCAGTGTACACCTCAAACTTAACCTTTCCTGTGATTTACTGAATTGTTCTAATTACTTATTTCCTAGCTGAAATAAACCAGTTGGAGGTAAGAATCATCTTATTTGTCTTTGTATCTCTGGATCCTAAGAAAGAAACCATCACCTAATAGGCTTTCAATAGATGTTTGTTCAATTAACAAGTAAATTACTAACTGATGCATGAAAAGTTTTTATTTCATTATAATTAAAATTATAGCATCTGATACCAACCTGAAATTTGGCAATCATTTGAAGAAGTGTTCTAATTAAAAAAAATTCATAATCATTTTGTTTCCTTCTTAAATTAATGCTATAGGTCCATTCTTAAAGGTAGCTATGTTTTTTAAGGAAGATTCTTGAAACTACTGTTAGGAAGCCATCTTAATAATCTGGGAAATTACTTGGTCTCATTCTTTTCATCACCTTATTTATGTGAGACCCAGGGAGTCCTCTGATGAAGATACAAGTGACTGAAAGCTGTGGTCTATAGTGAAACAGGAAAATCGTATCAACATCATAGTGCATTTATGTGCCTTCCTAGTAGCCAAGCCTGGATGCTGTCCTTTAAACTTCCATTCTAGCTGCTACCATATAATTAATTCAACAAACAACGTTGACTGAGTGCCTTGCATATGCAAAGCACTCTTTTAGGTGCTTAAAATATTTATTGTACAGCTCAGTTGGCCAAACCCCACATAACAACACCCAAGGCCATCTTCCTCTGAAACTCTTTAGGCACTTAAATACCACTCTGAAAACTATCACTACCATCCCAATATACATGATGTATAATATTTTAATTATATACTCATCAGTTGTCAGTACATGTCACATCATATATTAATTATTTACTTGCCAGTTTTTCCTTCTATATTGTAAGCTCCTTTGTGAAAGGAATTACACATTAATCCATATATTCCTAAGTCCAAATTCATTAAAAGTCATATAAAAACTCCAATCTGTTGAATTAATAAAACTGCATTAGGCAGCATAAAACTAACTTGGACTGTCAGTTATGCTAGAACAGTGCTGACAGTGAAGACCTAGCAGATAAAAAAATGACAATATTAAGAAAAGAAGTGTATTATTTCAACAGACACTTGCATTTTGGGAAGAAAAATATAAGCCGTTTATTGTGCCTGCCTCACAGGGGCTTATGGTCAATTGAGGACATGCACACAATACTCTTATAAGATTTCCTGTGATGAGTGCAGTAGGGATGAGTCAGTGCAGAATGAAGTGACTTCAAGGAAGAAGCGATATTAGAACTGAATCTCGGAAAATGAGTAAAATTTCACATGGGTGAGGAATCGAGATATTTTAGGAAGGCAGTAGCAAAAAATATGATGACATGGCAATTCAGGGTTTCTTCAGGAATACTGAACGTCCTCCAAAAGTGGAGTCAGCGGTGGAATCAACGTGGCCATGGTGATAAATGGTGCCGGGAATTTAAGAGGGGGACTTTCCAAGAAGATACACAAAGATGTGGTAACTTCAAACAACACAGTAAGTGTGAAACTCGGAACACTGAGTTATCAAAATAGGCTTTCAAATGTATTTTGCTGACACCGGACCGAGGTGCCAAGTGTAAGAACAAATAACCTGTTTTGAGGAGACAGAACTCACCGGAAGTGAAACAATCCTTATTGCTGTCTGTGGACCAGCTTTTTGACAAGATGGGAGACGAGTGTATATAAAAGCCCTCCCTCTAAGTGGGCTGAAGCACGTCACATCAACAAGCAGGAAGGACGACTGAAGAAAAGACAGAGTGAAGTGCAATTTGAAGAAACCCGTGTCTAGGAAAGGTAGGCAAGCGGACAGGCCCTGATGCCGGCAGCCGAGTGATTGGCTGGAATCAAACCGTGCTGTTGCCCCCCAGGGAAATACATCGGGTCAGTCTGTTCTGAGAACAAAGATGTCTGTTTGGTCTTTACTGCAGGCCAGTTATACCAGAAACTACCCCACTTGTAATAATAATCTATTAGGAGTAAACAAGGTGTTTAGGAAGCAGAGTATGAATTAGTAATTTTGGAGAACAACAGGAGGCATATAAATCAGAATGGTATTTTGATGGCTTGATGATCTGAGGCATTACATAAATTCCAAAAGAATAAAACCAACAGGGTATCTGCCAGTTTGTACATAAGTCTCCACCAAATTGGTTGATGCTTTTGCTTTCTGGCTTAAGGGATGAGAAAACAATAAAACATCTGTGAAAGAGCACAGAATACTGACAATAGTAAAACCAGAAAAGGAGTTAAAAAGTAAAGGACCAATTGCTATGGTGAACATAGAAAATGGATGATATGGGATGAGGATCCCCTTTCTTATGTGCTTAGTTAGAATCCATCTCTTTAAAACATGATCTTGGAAAGTTTTCTGCAAATAGTTCTCCTAATGCTGTAAGAAACCTCACACCTAATCTCATGAAGGAGATTAGGATAAATACCACTTATTAGTCGCTTATATATACTTAGTTTTGTTTCATTTTAGCTTCTATTACAACTTGGTTTTATGTACTTGACACTGCCCCTATTTTGAATCCTCCCAACTCTATCCTACACATTGGGTTCTGTTATCCTTATGACACAGATAAGGAAACTGAGGCTCAGAATAGCTGAGTTAATGTCGGAGATCGTATAGATAACCAGCTGCAGAGCAGGCCAATCTAACCCAAATCAGGTAAACTCCCAAACCTGAGAGATCTCATTTTCCAGAACTGATCTTCCAATTTTTACATCCCCACCCACCCTACCATGTTCTTACTGTGGGTCTACCATCTCATTAAATAACAACTCCGCCTTTCCAGTTTTTCATACCAACAGCCTCAGGTTCATGTTTGACTCCTCTCTTTCTTTCAAATCCCATAACTGCCCAGGAAATTCTCTTATTTATTCAGAATTGACCACTTCACATACCCTTCCCTTCTACCATTTTGGACAAATCACCACTATATGTTGCAGGAGCCTCCAAGTAGGTCTCCCTCCTTTCACTTTGTCCACTTTAGTTTGCTCACAGCAAAGCATTCACTGTGAGGTTTTTAAGCCTGTATTCAGGTAGCTCCATTTTTCTGCTCAGAACTTTTAATGTCTTTCTGTCTCACTTAAATCAGGAGTGAAGCCCTGACAAGGTTCTCATAAAGTTGTGTATGATCTGATCCCAGGCTACCTCTTTGATTTCAACTTCTACCACTGTCCCTCTTGTTCATTTTGTTCTACTTCCTTCTTTCACCTTGAACACACCAATCACTCCCCAACTCAGGCACTTTGCATGGCTAGTCCTTCCACCTCGAATGCTCTTCCCCAGATACCTGAATGGCTTGCTCCTCCACTGCCTTCAGTTTTCTGTTCATATGTCACTTAGAGAGTCTATATCTTCGATCACTAAAAATTAATTAGTAATCACTGACTCACAAAACACCCCACTTGTTTTTTTCTTTACCTTGCATTATTGTTCTCTATAGCACTAGAATGCAGGTTCTATAAATGCGGGATATTTTTGAGCAGAAATATATTCTTAAACTAGGGGATGTATGAAAAAGGCTACTCCAAATAGCATAAACCAAAGCATATACTCTAATATCTTCTCAGTGAGATACCATATGTAACTACTTTCTATATGAGAAAATTTTTCAAGTGAATCTAGTAATATATTAAAGCTTTAGATTGCCTCCTTGAAATCCAGGAATCAGGAAAACTAAAGAAAAGTATTTTGTAGCCATGGATTAAATGATAATAATGATAATACATATGGACTGCCTATGGACTAAGGTCTATGTAAAGGCTCCTTCCACCATGAGGTTTTCCCTTATAAAGTCCTTTATCTCCTCCATATTCCAGTAGCATTTTGTATCTTATTGCTCTTACCTTAGGGCCATTTTATAGTTATATACATGTATGTATGTATGTATGTGTGCTTCTGACTTTGCCAAAGTGTATTTCTGTTTGAGGTCTTTACACAGAAAGGTTGCCAGCAGCAGTCAGAAGTGCTGCTCTCACAAAGTGTCCAAGTCTGACCCAGCTCAGGAGAGTAGAATTCTCACTTGGGCAGTAGCATGGCTTGAGCCTAACGAGGACTATGGGAAAACTAGCTCTGCTCTGGCTCTCAGTGGTTTGCACAGTTGGCGTGGATGTGTGTTTTTATGACGGATCTTAAGCAGTGAAGATGCTTCTCTCAGGTGATTCTGATGTACTTGAGCAGGTAGAAAATCTTGAGAGAATTCTTCATGTGCACCCGAAATAACCCACATATAATAATGATGTGAAGCACTGAAGGGATGCTGTTCTATAGGGGATGAGCCAGTGAATCTAAATGTTTGCGAGATGATGTGGCCCTGTTTGCACTCCCCAGCTGGTGAGGCTTGGAGAAATTTGGATTAAAACAGCATGAGGAAACCACCTGATGGTGAAACTTGGAATCAGAATTAACACCAAACAAAATTGTCTGTTTCAAAGTTTGCTTGGTGTTTGTTCCGTGTATCTGTGGTTGTCTGTGGCAACATGTTACAGCACAGTGAGTTCTCTTGCTATCCATTTAGGTGCAGAGAGAGACATGCTTGTAGGGGACCTGCCTTCTATTAATGGAGATTGCTTCTTTCTTTAGGAATTAAACAAGCCATGTGTTCTCAGTTAGTTAAATGAAACCATTCATGTTCTGTGGGCAGTTTAGCTAGACTCTAATTGTTTTGTTTTCTAAAGAAAAAGCACTCTTTTAAGAAATTATAGAGACACAGCACATTTGTAAGTAAGCAGGGTTTTAAAAAATATCATTGTTATTTTGATAGGCTAATATCAACTCTCAGGCTACTGAAAACATTATCAATGGAAAAAATGAAAAGATTTTTCCATTTCTCTCTTTCTAAGACAGCTTGAAAATACTTTGCTACCTTTTCCTTGTAAGCTTTCTAGCCTTGCTGAACCTGAGTGAGATTTTCAAGCTCTGTCTCTCTCAATGCTTATTTATTTGTTTTGAAAAAATGTTCTCAGGAGCTTTCTTTGGAAACAGATTCAGGTAGAGTTTACAGTACCGCAAAGAAAAGTCACTGAAAAGTCCAAGGGGTTTGGAAATTCCATTTATTCAACCAATATCCATTAAAAATCTATTATCATTGAAAATAGAGCTACCCTACAACCCAGCAATTGCACTACTGGGTATTTACCCTAAAGATACAAATGTAGTGATCCAAAGGGGCACGTGCACCCGAATGTTTATAGCAGCAATGTCCACAATAGCCAAACTATGGAAAGAATCTAGATTTCCATCAACAGATGAATGGATAAAGAAGATGTGGTATATATATACAATGGAATACTATGCAGCCATCAAAAGAAATGAAATCTTGCCATCTGCGACGTCGTGGATGGAACTAGAGGGTATTATGCTTAACGAAATAAGTCAATCAGAGAAAGAAAACTATCATATGATCTCCCTGATATGAGGAAGTGGAGATGCGATGTGGGGGACTTGGGGGGTAGGAAAAGAAAAAATGGAACAAGATGGGATCGGGAGGGAGACAAACCATAAGAGACTCTTAATCTCACAAAACAAACTGAGGGTGGCTGGGGGAAGGGGTGTAGGGAAAGGGTGGTGGAGTTATGGACATTGGGGAGGGTATGTGCTATGGTGAGTGCTTTGAAGTATGTAAACCTGGCAATTCACAGACCTGTACCTCTCGGGCTAATAATACATTATATGTTTATAAAAAATTTTTAAAAATTAAAAAAATTATTATCAGGCAGGTACTCTTCTAGGTTCTGGGTATATGGCCATGAATAAAATAGCAATAATCCCTGCATATTGTGGGAAGGATACAGATAAACATATAGATACTATTTATGCTATGTCAGATTGTGGTGGTATTATGGAAAACAACAAATCAGGCATGGGTGATGGGATGTCTGAGGGTTGGAAGGGACAGGTTTGAGACTTCAATGGTTTGGTCAATGATAGTCTCCATGAGAAAGTGACAGTTTAGCAAAGACCTGAAAGAGATGAGGAAATAAGTCATTGAGATATCTGGAAAAAGAAAGAGAGCTCTGTAAGTGGAGGAAAAATAAGGGCACGGGCCTTGAGGCAGGAACCTGCCTGGAGTGTTCCATAAATAGCAAGGAAGCCAGGGTGGTCAGAGCAGAAGAGGGAGAGACAGTGGAGGAAGCTGAGACCAGAGGCCACAGAGGCAAGAGGGGGAGCTCAGACCCTGTAGAACCATTAAGACCAATTTTTTTTTTTTTTTTTGTCATTCTGAGACAGGAAAGTCATTGGAGATCTCTGAGCAGAGCTGAGCCATGATTACACTTAAGTTTTATAAGGCTCACTCTTTGCTGTTTTGTTGCTGACAGGCCATGAGGGAACAAGAGCAGAAGTCGGGTTGCTGTCATTACAGTTGATTCTCATTATTCATGGCAGCGATGCTGTGTAAATTTGCTGCGTACACCGAATTTGTGCCTATTAAATCATTGCTCCTAGGGGACATTTGGGGTCACGTTCCTGTGAGTCTTTAGTAATCATGTTTTCCTAAACATATTGATACATAACCTTATTTTATAACTGTTTCTGTTTAATGGCATTGCACATAAAATATATTTTTCATTCACTTACTTTTTTTTTTTAAGATTTTATTTTTTTGGCAGACAGAGATCATAAGTAGGCAGAGAGTCAGGCAGAGAGAGAGGGAGAAGCAGGCTTCCTGCTGAGCAGAGAGCCCGATGTGGGGCTTGATACCAGGACCCTGAGATCATGACCTGAGCCGAAGGCAGAGGCTTAACCCACTGAGCCACCCAGGTGCCCTGATTCACTAACTTTTTAAAAAAGATTTTATACATAATAAATTTGAGAGAGAGAGAGTGAGAGAGAGCATGAGCTGGGGCAGAGGCAGAGGGAGAGGCAGACTCCCCACTGAGCAGGGAGCCCATATGGACCTTAGGATCATGACTTGAGTCTAAGGCTTGACTGACTAAGCCACCCAAGCATCCTTTGACTCACTAACTTTTAACTCACGGCCAATAGCACTGTAACTTGAGCCTGAATGAAGCTTGTTCAACACCACCATTTTCTCCTTACGATGCACCACAGCCTTTCTACACTTAGGAAAACTAGACAGTGTGTCAGCAGTATTCGGAACCATTTTAAATAGCAAAATACCCCTTCCCACTCACCAAAGAACACAAAAATGCAAACAACATGACACATAGAAGATGACAGAAAAAACACCTTTATGCGAGCTAAAATAGGAAGACAGCGTGTTCTTTGTTTGGCCTTAGCAAGGAGCTCGAGTGTCCAGGCAGCTCTGTATATGTCTGCAAATGTCTGAAAGTTCTGCCTGCATTGATTTTAGGGTCACAAATAAATGTCAGTGATAAATGAATTCTCAAATACAGAATTGTAAATACTGAGGTTCTACTACAAGACAATATTTTACACTATTTTAATAGTTTGGTGAGGGGTAATTCTCCATTTGTTTCCACATGCCTCGTTAACAGCTTCTGTCCTAGACTCTTGTCCAGGATGTTTGCCTAGCAAACAGGCTTGGGGGAGAGAGGTAGATTTTTTCTTTTCCTGACTGGGTAATAGAGTTAATGCCTCCATCTTGAGCAAAGTTTGGGCAGGTTTTCTAGCAGACCCAGTGTAACACTAGGACTTCCTAAGCCCACTATGAGAAGGATTCATGTGGGTCCGTCTCTGTACAGTTCCATTGGACTTGGGAGCAAGGAGAACTTGAAAGCATGCAGCTTGTGCTGTTCATCTCACCGTGAGTAATAAAATCCTTCACTTCTGATCCAGAGGTCTCGTGTCTTCTGCCAGCATCTGTGAAACTGTGGCAGGCTAGGTTTGTGCCTGTGAGTAGTATAAAGTCTCAGACCCTTTGTAGTTCTTGACATAATCTTATTTAAAAATTTGATCCTTGCATCTCTTAGAACTGTTGCTTACACATTGGGGGGCAGGTGCATGTCTCATTTAATAAGAGTGTTTTTCATATTTCTTGATAGGAGCTCCAACCAAAATAAAATAAATTATTTCATCCACAATCATTTCTTTTTTTTATCCTCCTCCTCCTCCTTCTTCTTCTTCTTCAGCACAGAGAGAGATCACAAGCAGGCAGAGAGGCAGGCAGAGAGAGAGGGGGAAGCAGGCTCCCTGCTGAGCAGAGATCCCAATGTGGGGCTCAATCCCAGGACCCTGAGGTCATGACCTGAGCCGAAGACAGAGGCTTTAATCCACTGAGCCACACAGGCACCCCCACAATCATTTCTAATACAAACATCCACTTGAATTAAATAGTCTCCCTTTTACTTTTTTTATTCCTCACTACAAAATTATAGAAAATGTTCTTTTTCCTTAAAGCACTCTTGGAATATAAAACTCCTTTAGGTGACTACATGTGTCTACTGGTAAGTCAAAATAACACTATTTAAATGTAGTTTCACTTGAAAAAAAAAGTATAATTTGAGAAATAACCATAATTTTACATATATAGAAGCTATTTTGACTAGGATAGCAATCTAACTGACATTAAAACACTGAGTAAATGCAGCTGGAAATATAGGATTCCCCTGCTTCTCACATGAAAATACCCTTTGTTAGAAATAATTCAGATGGATAATGTTCTAAAACTCAACTCTAATTATTCCAGAGTATTTTTTTGTTGTTGTTAGAAAGACCTCCAACTATGGATCAGAAAAAAAGAAAAAAAAAATCACTGATAATGCTTTATTTTTGACACCATTATCATAACAATGCAGATAATGTAAATGTGAAATAATGAATCATATATTAAAGCTGCTTTTTTAGTAAATCAGAGATTCTATTATGAAAAGAGGCCATTAAAACTTTAATTTAAAATCATATAGTACAAAAGGGTCAAATTTCATATCTTGACAAGGTTTTCAATTTGAGAACTAGCTCTTACATCCCCAGTACGAATCCTTTTAACAGTAAAGTCTAATTTAAAATTTAAAAGAGAATGAGGAAGGAATGGAAATTCTCACTGATGACTCAGTTGTGTTTTGGCCTGCAATCTGCCTACTTTATATCTCCTCTTCCTGATGTCTTACTCTCGTCTGCCAATCATCTAGCGCAGAGATTTATAAAATATGATAGGATAACCATATCCCCCAAATATACAAAAAAGATTATTAATGATTTGTGGGTGAATATGTAATCTGTTGTTTTCTGCTTATACCCGTCCACCTTATTTCCCTTACATCCAGCGAGGAAGGTGTGATGACCATTTGGATTCAAGCAGGATTCATCTTGTTCATCCTCCAGCTTCTTTGTTTCTTTTCAGTTAGTTATGGAAGTCACCTGTGAAAGTTCTTTAAGACCTCTTGGACTTTGAGTTGCAATGTGGCCCTTTTCCTCCAGGTCTCCAGTTCTTGGCACATTTTGCCCAATCCTATGGCCTTCAGAACCATGGGTGTCTAAAGAATGTGCCTCCTTCACCCTGTTCTTGCTGCCAGGGCTGGGGTCCCAGTTGCTGTGCTAGAATGTCTTCCTTCTGCCAGTGCTGCTACTGATGCCAAGCGGGTGCTGCCTTACATTGCTAGGCCCCCATTGCAGGGCATGCTCCAGTGCTCCCATGTCTCCATAGGAGTGTGGAGGATAATTGATCCATTGTGCGTCTCTGTTAACTAGTCACAGAGCTTTAACATGTGCTCTCAAGTTCTTGCACAAATTCTGGGTAAAAATAGTTATTTCAGTTGCTTTGTTCAGTTTTTCTATCCAAGAAAAACTCACTCAAGATGGGGCATGATGAAATACTAAAATTGCTCTTGCCCCCCTGATGTTGAGGATGCTATTCAGGTGAACATCCTCATCCCTTACGACTAATTCTTTCCCTGGAGGTAACTCAGAATCTGAAGGCACTATAATCTGGGTGGCCATCTCATTAGCCCTCCAGACTGGTAATAGAGTCTAGTGAGTAAAACCATGGACTCTAGAGCCAGACTTTCAAGGTCTGAATCCAGATCCATCACTTGCTACTCCTAGGATCTCCGGCAGGTAATTTAACCTCTTTGTAATCTCCAGTTTTTTTCTTCTGCAAATAAGATAGCTGTGAAGATAAACATGATAAAACATGTAAAGGTCTTAGAATAGTACCTGCTATAGTAGGCCCTATATAGGTTTTTGCTATTAAAATTCTTAGAGTGATATTATTTTAATACTCAATAAAAACACCACTTTAAAATTTGCTAACATTTCTGTAATTTTATAACAACTTCTATTGACCAGGTGCCAGATACATCTATTTAATTTGTATCACCCTTCTCCACTTCTGAAAACTTTGATTCACCACAGCGTACCACCATCATGTTTCAATTACCTACCAACTGAAGGTGTTGGAATCAGTTCAATAGGTTCAAGTTCAAAATGATAAGGTTTATCTTATGCTCCAAGAGGAATCAAAAATCACATATAGATATCACCCTAAGACACAAGTGGTAAACACAAAACCTTGTTTTCTGCTCCTGAAGATCCCTATCACTATTAGTAGAAGGTAAGAGCAATAACCTTTTTGTACAGGATCCCAAAGGAAGTAGGAATGAATGGTCCATTTCAGCTCAGTACTCATTTTGAAAACGATTCAGGTCACTGACCCAGTACAAATGAAGTTCCTCTCTGCTTCAACTCAATTACTAATGAACATCCTGATTGCCCTCAAAAGTAAATTGGCAGCTGTATTAGGTTCTACAAGAAATTTGTACCTTAAGCGATCCAAGTATAGATTTCTGCCTTCAGTGTAGAATAGTCCCCCAAGGAAAGACTTAACTAGAACATCTTGCCTTCTGAATATGAGTGCTGGGTAATACTGTTGTTTGTTTGTTTGTCTAAGTCTCTATTAGTTTGCTGAATTTAACACCAAAGTAAATCTTTCAACTGCATAGCCACATGCAAGGGTCAATTCTATTCCATAAATACTTTGAAAAGTTTACTAGATACACAGTACTTTGTGAGTGAGGTTATCTCAAGAAAAATGACCAAGAACATGTTTTGACATGCATCATATTGCAAACCATAAAGACTGATTGGCTATATCAAATGTATGAAGTCTACAAAATACTGAATTGAAGAGCTTGGTTAACATTTGACTTCAGAAAGATGATGACGGTATTTTACAAACTCTGGTTGATAGTCACGTTCCTGCTACAATATTGTCAAGAACAGTATAATTAAATGTTAGCAGAAACTTATAAGAAGACTTATTCTTTATCAGGATATAAAAGCATTTAATACATATAAGCTGGAGTTAATTAAATATCAGAATATGGTGAAAAGCCATAGAAAATTAAACTTGGAATGTTTAGGACTTAGTGGTATTTCTATCCAAAATAATAATACTTAGAGGAAAAGAGCAGAAATTCAGATATTTATTCATTCATTCAAAAGAGTGTTAGTGAGAGGCACATGCTAAGACTACAATAGTGAATAAAGCAAAAAATAAACAGATGTCTCTATTCTTCTAGGCCAAATTCTAGTGGGAGTGAAAGGATATGGGAAGTGAATGGGAGAAAAAGGATAAAAATATGAATGAGATTTTGAATGAATTCATTTATGAATGAAGATAGGACTAGCTAAGTAAGAATTTATCCTTAAAGAAGTATCTCATCAATTTATAGATAGGTAGAGTTACTCAGATATAGACTTCTATACACATCACAGGCCCAAAACATACCAACTGATACAATACTGATACCTTTCCCCCCCAGGGCAATAAAAACATCTATGAGAAAAGTCACACTTTCAAAACTATCTAAACAAAGAACTTGATTGTGTATGCTTTTCTGAAACAGTGGGTAGTGTAAAAAGGAGGTCCAAGAAACACTGACCTTCTTATGGGATATTTTATTGAAATGACAGCTAGAATTGGTTTTCTCCTTGGCATTCTGGGTATGGTAATTATCAATCAAATATGGGGATGGAAGTGCATGACTGAGAGTGTGGAATGACTGGGCTGTGTGTTTGTGTGTGCACATGTGCACACACAAATATGTGTGTGTGTGTGTGTGTGTGTGTGAAAGAGGGTATATGAGTTTGTGTAAAGTGTGATGTGTATATGCAGATGAGGAATTTAATTTTGTTATGAGAAAATCTGCTAAAAATATCAATTCTGTTTTTTTGGTGATTTATCTTAAAATTTCCACTGTGTAATCTACTCTACATATACTTTACTTAATAAAGGTACTTAAATGTTGGTGAACAGCCTAAATTTATTTTATTTGGCAACTTAAACATAATTATCTATAGTAATTCTAAGCTGACACAGGCTTTTTCAAAAATACTAACTGGGTTAATTAATACAAGTAAATTACTTAATACATATTAGGTTGTTGTTGTTTTTTTTTTTTTTTTGTCCTCGAATCCTCACACTTTATGGCATTTGTTATTTTTAATGTCTCCAAACACTGGGAAACATAATTAAGGTTGAAAATATTTACTTTTTTAATGGAAAATAAATTTAAATTGTCCTCACATAGCTAGAGTATATTTATCCCTTCTAACACATTAATTAGGAAGAAAAACACTTCCCTAGAATGACTACTGACTCCAGTAAACAATTCTTTTTTTCCTCAGAGAGCAGTAACTGACTCCTAGAGACAATTATTTTTGTTCTTCTAAAATAAAATTGATATTTTAGTAAAATTCTTAATGTTTTAAATTTGTTTGGATGCAGTGAAGATATGTATTAAAATATTTTTGTGATATATTTTGCATACCTTCTGAGTCATAATGATTTTATAACAAAAAAATCTCAAGAATTATTTTGATGTTTTACAGAGTTTTCTTTTAATAGAAAACTTGTTTATAGATATTGAAGTTATGCTAATAAACATGTCCCAAATTTTTCTGAATTCCATCCATGTATATTTGACTGTAATGACTTTTTTGCCTATAAATCTAGAGTTATGTTAATAATCAGATGGTCCATGAAGAATCAATAAATACCAAAAACTATTAATATTTGTAAAAAGTTCATAACAATGAGTAGGTGAGATGATGAGTGACTTAGAAAAATTTAATCTGCCTAAAGTTTTCCAAATGTGATTTTGACATTTCATTATGAGGATTCAAGTAAAATTAAAGCAACAATCCCTCATTTCAGAGCTTTAATAATATTCACATTGAAAGTAATTTCTTTAGAGGGAATTAAATCTTATTTCTGGAGACAGAGTAAGTAAGTAAGTAAAGTAAGTAAGTATATGACCTAAATCTTTCAGCTTTTGGAGAAAGGGCTTTATAATGTCTTCCAAACTGTGGGTCTGTTAGAGGTTTTCAACATCTCCCATAATTTCTTAAGTATTATTTTAGAAAACTATGTTGAGGAATATATGGGCTGAGAAAAAAATTACAAAGTTATATAAGTGCCCCAAAGAAAGGAACAATACAACTCTGCTTTTTCTGGTTTTCTCGCTTACGACATTAATAAAAATGCTTTAGATTTATACATTTTATTAATTTACTTTTAAGAAGAGATTTAACAAACTAATCATTATGGTTTATTTTATTTTCTTATCTTATGCTTTATGCAAGACTTGAGATTTAAGTAATTCTAAAGGAGATCCATCCCTATCGACACTAATGTACTCTGACTCTAAAATAAATTTTTCTGATGCTTCCTGAGTGTGCAGTTCTGCAATAGGGTTATGTTCAAAAGGTGGAGCAAAGAGCTGGCAAATGGGACACAGGTCTTCTGTTGGGTGACAAGCTCAAGAAAAAAGGCGTAATGGGTCTGGAGTTTTGGTTATTTCCTTAGAGCTTTCATTAAGTTTATTTTTGATCAAAGCCTGTGTTTTTATTGTATTCGCTGTTGTTCAGTCGTGGATTTCATGCTAGAATTCAATGACAGCATCCATTAGCAGAGGCTACTTAAATCTCTGATTACTGGAAAGGAAGTATGCAATATACACTTATTTGCTGACATTGGGGGCAGTGGAATTTTCAATTGGCTCCTTATCTTTGGCAAAAAAAAAAATTATTACATTTTTCTTCATGGGTTTTTGAATTCTCTATGCCTATTTTGCAATCCTACATTTTGCTGGTCTTCTAAAACATCCATTTATATGCATTTATTCTATTTTTATTCTTTTGTATCTATTGTTTTATCAGGCAGTTTTAATATTCTGGTACTACGTATGCTTTTTCTCTTTACTCAGGCACTGTAGTCTATAATAATAGCAATCAAGGCAGTTCATTCTGACAAATGTGTGTCAGAAAAAGCCTGCTGTGACTTTGAAATATTGAAAGTGACTGATAACATAATGTGTGAAGCGGAATAAATGCATACAAATGGAAGTTTTAGCTGAGCAGTCAAAGAATGAACTAAATACAGTGTCAGAACTCGGCCCTGAAAGCTCTGGGTGTCAGTGGTTACAATGGCAAATTACTAAATGCACTTTGCAAAGTGTTTTATGAATAAAGCAGGGGCTGGACCTTTCTCATTTCTCTTTGTGCTTGGGCTTCTGCAGGAAGCACAACCAAGTGATGTTCCCTTAAAAACTTTCTGGTTTGGGAAGTCACACAGTGTTTAAAAAGAAGACAAAGGCACTAGCCGGTAGTTGGGAAATATGATAAGAGAGAGGATGTGATCACTAAATGTAGAACATGAAAATTTGGCTTCTGGACGGACAGACATCTGGGCTACAATAAATCCACTTACGAAGAAACACCCGCAACATAAAAGAATAAATCTTGATTGGCAATTTGCTAAAACCTGTCCTTATTTTTGAAAAGCACACTGACATTTAAAATGGAGTGCTTTGAAGAGAGGGATAATGAAAATAAATCCTCCCATTATTTGAACATGGCATAGATGGCAAATAGAGTTTTCTCATGTGTGAGACTCATCGACTTTCCGTATTCCTTGTGAACCCCTGCTTGCCAGTGAGCAGAGGGCCTAACAAAACCAGACACATTGACTTCATACAGATTCAGCAGGGATTGGACTCTCATCCAAGAGAGGAAACTCATTCTTTTGCACTACAAGTCGATTGCTTAGAGAAAGAGATTGGCTAAGCAAACTAGTGGGGGAAAAACAATCTCTCTCTTTCCCTCCACTTCCCCTCCTTCCTCCTTCTTGCTTCCTCTCCCACTGCTTTCTCTTAGCTAACTATATTTAGAAAGCAGTCTGTTCTTCCTCTGAGATGTCAAGGCTGGAGGTACAAGTTAAGAGGGTCTGTGAGTGGTCTGTTGGCAATTTTCACACATACAAAATAGAACACTTCTGGGGAGTGTTATAAATATAGGTATTAGAGAATATGCCTCAATCCATAGTCTTTTTAGAAGTGTGAATAAATTTACTGTTCTTGAGTCTCAGAGTTCAAGAGGATAAGCCTGAGATACACTGGTGTTGGCAGGTGCCTTAGGAGATGTTGCCAAATATATTAGCTAATAAAAATGGAGTTTGCTTTCTCTGCCATTATAAATGTGACTACTTTGATAAGGCTAGCCACTGGGGTAGAAATGGGACAGTGTGGGGGAAGCTCAGAGATGGCTCGAACAACTTTGTTTTCATCTTCTGTTCTATAGCCTTTTTTGTTTATTTTGTTCCACATTGTTCTTTCTTGTCTCAAGTTTAGTTTTTTTTTTTTTTTCTCATTTCCATTGTATTCTAGGTTGCTGTCATCTTTCATCTGGATTATTTCCATAAATTTCTGATTGGTCTCTCAGCTACTAAAGCCTTGCTTTAAGATAATTGATAATCAACACTACAGGCAGAGAGAACTTTATATAATGTAAACTTTTACTGTGTAATCTTGCTTAAAAACCTCTGATGGTGCCCTCTCGCCCTCAGGGTCAAGTGTGAATGTGGTGACTTGGTACCCTGCAGGAAGGCCCTGTGTTCCTCCCTAGCATCTTTTGTTGCCACTCCCTGCTTCATACTGAGACTGCCACTCCCTGCTTCATACTGAGAGCTTCATGGTGACTTCTCTTGTTCCTTCTGTTTAGAAAGTACTTTATTGACTGAATGGGTCTACGAGGAGGGCAATAGCAAAGTACCACAGACTGGCTTAAACAACAGAAATTTATTTCCTCATGGTTCTGAAGGCTACATGTCATTGATCAAGAGGTCGGCAGGGCAGGGCTGATTTCTCCTGCGACCCCTCTCCCCTTGGCTTGTAGATGGCTGACCTCTCCCTGTGTCCTCACATGGTCTTTCCTGTGTGTGTCTGGGTCCTATTTTCTCGTCTTCTGAGGACATAAATCAGACTGAATTGGGCTTGCCCTAGTGACCTCATTTAATCTTAATTACTTCATTAAAGACCCTGTCTCCAATTCACGTTCAGAGGTGCTGCGGGTTAGAACTGCAGCATGTGAATTTTGGGGGACACAATTCAACCCGTAACAGCAACCAACTTCGACTGTTCTTTAAATTGTCTGTTCAGATCCATTCCACTAGGAAGCCTTCCCAGTACTTATGAGTTCTACACTGATTCCCTGTGTTCCCCAAACACATCTTGCACAGAATAGAAAGTCGCCTATTCATTCGTTTATCTTTCCTCCCAGAGACTAAGCAGCATGAAGGCTGGGGTTGTGTGTGGACCACCGCTCTAAAGCCACTGCCTGACAGACCGTCTGGCACATAGTAGGTGGTAAATAAATACTTGTTGAGTGAGATAAAGTATTGCCTCATTTGTTTTTTCCTTCCCTTTTCAAATCTATTTGCACTAACTTGAAACATCGTAAGTACACTGTATCTGGTTGATTACACTGGTTTCAGTATAAATTTTCCTTTGAGGCTGATTATAAAATTTTTACTACCTTTTTAAACTTATTTTTCATAGCTCTGTGGTGTGACTTTTTCAAAACAGGCATACAAGTGGGAATATTGAGGTGATGTAAGGCCCCACATTACATGTTCTGCCTAAGAGCAGCTGCATGGATTTCCAAAGGGTAAAACTGGAGAAGAAAGGAAAGCTTATGAATTCAAATACACTCTTTACCAGGTGTTTCATTGTGGAACCTATCTGTTGTGTATGGTATAAGCTGCAGCAAGTGACCAAATCCTCTTGGAACGATTCCTGTGCAATTCAACAGTTCTGAATTTTATCAAAAGAATGGATCCCTTGTGCTGCTTGCAATACTGGTTGTGCACATAAGGTCATCTTTGGTGGAGAAGAAAAGGAATATTCTAACCTGTGGGAACACATCAATTGGTTGTTAAGATAGATTTTCAGTGTTGGCAAAGCATGTGAGAAACCCTGAAAGTGGTTTGCAATGGCTCATTACTTAAATATTTCTTAAAGGGATTCTCTATCCATCTTTTGTAAGATTATGCAGAATCTGTGTCCTAGAGGTGGCCAGTTTTCAGAGAAATGATTTTACAGATGGTGGTCACAATGGCTATTTGAGACCTCAAATGGTCACCTTCCCATCTGAATAAGACACAGGGTCTGATCATTCTTGTAATGAGTAAGCAGGCTCGACCAGCCTTTGTTTCAGAATAGAATTTTTTGGCATTATATATATAAAAGGTTTCAAGGGACGACTCCTTTGAAAGCTTTCGGTTTGTTACTTTTTATTTTAATCAATGATAACACAGAAAAGCTTTGCTAGAACCTTTGTTTGAAAGCTTCTCTTTGAATATCCCACTTTCTCATTTATTTTTTACACTTTTCTACATGCACAGAAGGTCGAAAAAGTTCTTAAGGTAGGACATAGAATTTTGCATACACCATCCCAAAGGACTTATTTTTTCTAATGTAAAGAATGTGAAAACAGAGTCAAGGGCATCAGCTTAGAAACTCCAGTGTTTCAAACTCTACACCAAGCACTTACTTGCTTAAAGAAGGAAGCAAGAGAGAGGGTCTTCTCCAGCAAATTGCTTACATACCCATGTTTCCTGGTTCCTTCTCCCCTTTCCACTCCTCCACAGTAATTATGAATAAGAGATATGCAATTCCAAGACTTTTAGAATTTAGGAAGAGAAAAACATATTTAGGGGTTTTGATCAAGATGGCTCAAATTTTGTTTCCTGAAGGAAGGACATTAAGCAATCTGTGCTAGTTTCCTGAATGAAAAGATATTTAATTCTCCAAATGTAAGACGGATACCAAGTCAGAACAAAATATAGTTCTTTGAACTGAATTCATTGAGTTAACATCTGACTACATTGTCCTTATTTTATTTCCTTTCTCACTTCACAGCCTTCTTGGAGCTGGTATCTGTGGAAAGGCATTGGCAGCTGGCAATAACAGTGACTGGATTTCACCTTATGGGAAGACTGTTTAGACTGAGGCGGGAAGTTGAGCAGGAG
The DNA here is from genome assembly GCA_003697995.1 of Taxidea taxus jeffersonii. Lineage (NCBI taxonomy): Eukaryota > Metazoa > Chordata > Mammalia > Carnivora > Mustelidae > Taxidea > Taxidea taxus. The sequence goes on from RCUC01139737.1 coordinate 103,606, forward strand.
TTAGCCAGAGGAATCGTGAATGCAGGAATAAAGCCCTGAGGCAGAAGAAGACACCAGGAGCAGACCACTGCCTTGGGATGCGGCTCCTGGGGAAGAGTAGCAAAATGAGGTGGGTAGGGAGAGGCCAGACAAGAGTCTCAGGGGGCCTTTTTATCTTTTCTGTTTTTCTTTTTGTTGTCATAATGTCTGATTCAAAATTCATATATTGCGCATCTGGGTGGCTCAGTCAGTTAAGCGTCTGTCTTCAGCTCAGGTCATGATCCTAGTGTCCTGGGATAGAGTCCTAAATCAGGGTAGGGTGTGTGTGGGGGTAATCTCTGCTCCTTGGGGAGTCTGCTTCTCCCTCTTCCTCTGCCTCTGCTTGTGCTCCCTCTCTCTCTCTCAAATAAATAAATAAATAAAATATTTAGAAAAAAAGATACCTAGCCTCTAAAAAAAAATTCATGTATCTTCTTCAATTTTGGACATCTTAGGATTTAGGAGCTGCTCTAGGATTTTAGGGTTATTAGTCTACGAGATACAAGGAAGTAACACAAGGCTGATGGTAGGGAAATATGGACTTTTCTGTAATCCAAACTCTACCAGGTGTAACTATGTGATTACAGCTCATCAGTTCTCCTTTCAGGTGTGGTGTTTCCTCACAGTAACCTGGATAAGGAGGGCTAGAAAACAAATGACAAATTGTCACTGAGTTTCAAGAATCTATTGTTCTCTGATTTTAAGTTAACAAAGCTCCTATAGACTTTATAATGTAAGGTAAAGGAAAAAAAAAAAAACATTAAAAATATAGCCCAGAGAAACAGGAGGAAACTTGATTCCTTTTTTAAGCAAAACCAAGCCAAAACAATAAACAACTTATTAGTAAATTTTTCTTCACCTTCCATGAAAACCAAAGAAGATTTCGTGACAATGAAATAAAAAATAATGATATTTTACTGGAATAGGGTTAATGGTAAGTAGAAGGTAGGTTTAGCTAACAATCTGGAAGACTTCTATTCAATACACCACTTAATACCATTTTTGAAGCCCCTGTAGGCAAAGAACTGTGTGAGACTTCATCAGGTCATGGAAAACCTGATGGAAAAATGAACTGATTTAATTGCAAGGATTCTAAGACAGACAAAAAGAACAGCTACCACCACAAAAGGATTAGAAAGATTATGATTCAAAGGTTATGAAAAGTACTGTTGGTTGTGGAAGAAGCTGTCTTGGCTGATGAGGCAGAAGAAATCAAACAAGTGGAATTGAAGATGAAGTGTGAAAGGACTTAATAACTTTAACTCCTTATCCCTTTTCAATTTAGGTTTATAGAATTAACACTTAAGTGTTTTTTCCCTTATGCTTTCCGAACCTTCATTTCTTAATCTATAGAAGAGGCATAATCATCTTTCCTTTAATGATGTTTTGTAAGAATTAAATGAGGTGATGAGGGAATGACCTGCACATGATGAAGGGGCAGATCAAAATACTGAAGACAAGGGGGGCGCCTGGGTGGCTCAGCGGGTTAAAGCCTCTGCCCTTGGCTCAGGTCATGATCCCAGGGTCCTGGGATCGAGCCCCACATTGGGCTCCCTGCTTAGGGAACCTGCTTCCTCCTCTCTCTGCCTGCCTCTCTGCCTGCTTCTCTGCCTCTTGTGATCTCTGTCTGTCAAATAAATAAATTAAAAAAATCTTAAAAAAAATACTGAAGACAAGGGCAAGAAGCAGAAAACAGACGCTAGGGAGAGCACAAGAAGATTGAACAGTAAGGGAGTCACCAGTGTGGGTTAGAGCGGCCGTTCTCCAACTGTGGACTCTGAATCAGCAGCGTCCAGCCTCATCTGGAACTTTTTCGAAAAGCAGATCACATTCACATAATCAAAACTCTGGGGCTGGGTCCTACCAATCTGTGTTTTAGCCGTCCTGCCGGGGAATGCTGATGCTCGCTCAAGTTTGAGGACCACTGAGGTGGAGTCAGCCGCAGCATAGCTGGGGGTAGTTTGGAGTAGCAGTTCATGAATTCTTTTAAGGCATTGCTGTCACAAAGAACAGATAAACAACAAAAACAACTAGAGAAATAGCTGTCAAGCACTCTGTGGCAAGGATGGCTCTAGATCTTGAGGATAGAAAAATTGTGTAATTTACTGTCGTTACCCGTGCACTCTTCCAGTCCCTTCTCTCCTAGTGGCTCTTCTGTTTTTCCTCGAATACCAGTCCTTGGTGCTGGGCTCTCTCTCTCTCTCTCTCTCTTTTCTTTCTTCTTCTTCTTCTTCTTTTTTTTTTTTTTAAAGGTTTTGTTTATTTCTTTGACAGACAGAGATCACAAGTAGGCAAAGAGGCAGGCAGAGAAGGGAGGGGAAGCAGGCTCCCTGCTGAGCAGAGAGCCCAATTCGGGCTCGATGAGGGGCTCAATCCCAGGACCCTGAGAACTTGACCTGAAGGCAGAGGCTTTAACCCACTGAGCCACCCAGGCGCCCCTGGGCTCTCTTGCTGCACATATTTTCTCTTGATCTCCCCCACCCCTTGTTGCTTTGTAATGATAAATCCTACATCTGTGTCTCTCTCCCCTGTCTAACCCACTCTCCTGTCTCATATTTCCAACAGTTTTCAGACAGACCTCCTTTTGATGTCACTACAAATTCGGCCTGGGCAAAACCAACAGCATGCGCTCCCTTTCCATACCGTCCCCTTCCCACGTTCCTATTTACAAGTTTTCAATTGAGTATTTGCTATCATCTCTTTCAGTTTTCCCCCTTTAGTCAGAGTGTATTGGTTAAGAGAGTGACCTCTGGAGTGAGGGCTGAAATCCCAGTTTAGCCATTTATTAACTTTAACTTGAGCAGTTTACTTAATAGCACCTTTCTCTTAGGGTGTTGTGAGGATTAAAGGAGTTAGTCCATGGAAAACCTTTAGAGGAATAATAAATAAATGTGCAATAAATTATTGTATTATACTGAGTATTATTAATTCATTCTTTTTTGTTCCTTATGTTCTTTAATACCTATTAATTCTTTCTTCAGATTTGTTGTAAGGAACATTATAGTTGACTTTTCGGTGTCTCGCCCATCCCATTAGACAGGGAGTCCAAGCTATAAATACATATTCTCGTGGGGATCTGCTCAGTCCAGTGGTAGGCACATGACCTGCAATGAACTAATTAAGCCAAAGGGATAGATTTGTATTCATGCTTGAGAGGAGAGAGTTCTCATTTTCTTCCCCTGAATGGAAACGGGGGAGCACGTTACCCCTGTTGCTGCTATAAGCATCCTCTGTCACAAGGCAGGTCAGCCTGAGGACAGTCCTATCTCACTCACCAAGGATGGATGGGTAGATACGTGGAAGGAACTTGGTCTTTGGTCAGAGTCCTTCAACCAGGGCCTATGTCTTTTATAACTACGTCTTTTATAATCTTCTACCTATCAAATTGTAATTCATATTATTTTGTTTTCTCTCCTAAATTTCACATTTATATATTTAAGTTCCTGCCTAATAAAAATGTGAGTTTACCAAACCCAAGGCCAAAGTCTTAATTCCTCTGGCTCGTAACTTACTTCTGGCCCATGCTTGACCAACTCAGGTAATGGAACCAACCACCATACACTTACTTGTTCAGAAGAAAAAGTTATCTTGGTTCCTCTGTTTACCTCAGCCATCATGACCATATCATTTGCTAGTCCTATTAGTTTTACAGCTCTGATAGACTGGAACCTGTCACTTTTTATCATCTTAATTTTATCACCATACACCTAGCCATTGTTGCCTCTCTCCTGGATTACTGCACTAGCTTCCTAACTGATCTTCCTATGTTTACTCTTGCTCACTGCCTCTGTTGTTCTCCCTCTTACCATATTTCCTTCTTTACCTGAACAGCTAGAGGTAATAAACACTCCTCTTTTTAAAACTTGCAACAGCTTGCCTTTGTTTTTTGGAAAACAAACAAACAAACTGTAGTTTTTATTATGCTTTTCTAGGTTCTGCAATACATCTGGCCTAACTCTTTAATTTTCTTTCATACCCCCCTCTTGTCTGCTTGCTCTGCCATGCTGGACTTCTTGCCGTTCTTTAAATACTCCAATCCTGTTCTCACTTCAGAGCCTTTGCATTTCTTGTTGTTTATACATAGAATACTCTTCCTGCACGTTTTACATTCAACGTTGTAATTGAATGTTACTTCCTCAGAAACATCTTCTGTGATCCATCTCAACATTGACCTGTTTTTATTCTCTGTCCCAGGTATGTTTTCTTCATAGCATGTTTTCCAATGTGAAATTATCCCATTTGTTGACTAATTTATTATGATTTCCCCTCCAACTCTCTAGTATAATGTAAGCTCCAGGAAAGCAATAACCTTGTCAATCTTGCTTACTATTTTTTAATCTAGAAAAACTGAACTGTATGAGGCACTAAGTAGTTGCTCAACAAATATTTATTGACTGAATAAATAAACATGAATCCTACTCTCTAATATGTTGCTTGCCTTGGTAATCACAAGTGAGAATAGGATTCATTCCCCCTCAAACATCATTTAACAAGAATTTACTGAATACCTACTAAGAATATATTTCCTATTCATAGAAGATTAAAAAAAGAAGGAATAAGAGGTTTTGCTATTCTTTTCAAGCTAAGAATTTAGAACATATTTGAAATGTCAATGTATAAATACAATAAATGAATAAAAAAGTGACATATGTGGTACAGAAAAGGTAAAATACAGAAACTTGATGAAGGGTCTGATAAGAGCTGAATTTGCTAGGGAGGACTTATGCTGAGGATGGATTATGAGCTGGAACCCACAGCTAGAACCTGTGTAAGATTTGAGTAGGTTTAGAAAGAAAGGAGTAACTGTGTTCCTAGGCACAATATGCTAAGATTCAATTATGTTTGTGACTTTGGAATGGAAAGGAGAGGAAAGCAAAAAAGGGACATTTGAAAGCAATTTGCCTCAACATTTTCTTATTTATATCTATGCTCTTTCCATAATCTACATCTCTGTTTTCATTATCTTAATGGAGAATGTGCCCAAGTCTATATCCATTTCTCTACCCTCTCCCTCAAGTTTCTACCCTGCATTGTCATTTGTCTGTCATTGTCTGTACATTTCCCTATATAAAAACATCATCTTCTGGTGCCTCAAACTCAACATGTCAAGCCTGAACTTAGCTCAAAATTAGTTCATCAGTACAAGTGGCTTTTCTCTCAAGCCAGCTTCCACTCCTGGCTTCTCTTCTGTGATTTCCCCATTTCCCAGCCAGCAAGGCTAACGATTTCATTTATGTTTGGTTCCCCTTTGCCCCATCTCTCTGGCTAGTTACTGGCCAACATTACCTTTACAATATCTTTCTTCCTCCTTCCATTTCCCCTGCTTTCAGTCTACTTCAGACATTTCACTTTTTCTAAAGGATTCATTCACCCATTCATTCAGTTAATGCTTTCCAAATATCTACTATGTGATAGGCTTTCTTCTAGATGCGTGTATTACATCTCTGAATAAAGCAGAGAAGAACCCCTGCCTTCCTGGAGTTTATATCATGGGTATGATATGGTTTCCTAACTGGTAGCCTCCCTTCTAGTCAATTCCCCCTTTATTTCATTGTATACATTCTTCCAGACTGGTCAAAAAGCATACTACTGATTATGATTAGTCTTTCCCAAATTATTCAGTGACTCCCCATGTCCTAAATCCACAAAGCTTGGCGTGATATTCAGGAACCCTGGGTTTTATGCTCTCCCATCTCATCAACCTTAAAGAAGTATTCACTGCCACTCTACTGAATACATTTTGGTTGGGAGGTAATTTGTTTGGAAAATTTCTCTGGTTGCTAAAAAATAGAAAAGAAGAAATTCATATTAGTAAAATTCAAAGACCATGAGAGTTTGCTTAGAAGGACCATGCTTACTTTTATGGGGAATGCTATAGATATCTTGGTTAATTACTGAAAGAAAGCCCCCAGAAAATTGATAAAAATCCTAAGAACAAAAATGTAACTATAGAGAATATTATTTTGGAAAGAGACAGAAAACCTTATCAGAACAGGAAGCCTTTCATATTTTTTTCAGGTTGCTGGTTCCTCCCATCTTATTTCCACGTCTGACCCCTAAAACATTGGTAAGAATATTGCCTGGAGGGGCACCTGGGTGGCTCAGTGGGTTAAAGCCTCTGCCTTCGGCTCGGGTCATGATCCCAGGGTTCTGGGATCGAGCCCCACATTGGGCTCTCTGCTCAGCGGGGAGCCTGCTTCCTCCTCTCTCTCTCTCTGCCTGCCTTTCTACTTGCTTGTGATCTCTGTCTGTCAAAAAAAAAAAAAAAAAAAAAGAATATTGCCTGGCCTACTGGGTGTGGTGCATAAGCAATGAATTTGGGAATACTGAAAAAACATTAAATTAAAAAAATAAATCTTAAAAAAAGAATATCATGAAGGCATAATTTTTTATTATTATTTATTTATTTGACAGACAGAGATCACAAGTAGGCAGAGAGGCAGAGAAAGAGGAGGAAGCAGGCTCCCCGCTGAGCACAGAGCCCGATGCGGGGCTCAACCCCAGGACCCTGGGATCATGACCCGAGCCGAAGGCAGAGGCTTTAACCCACTGAGCCACCCAGGCGTCCCAAGGCATAATTTTTATATACATAATCTGAGGTCAGTTATATATAAAATAAAAATGTTGGATTTCAATGATTTTTCATAGTTATTAGCATTATTTCAAACATAAATACCTTCATACAATGACAGTTGTAAAATGGATTATTAAGAAAAAGAATGTACACTTTGAGGTGTATCTATCTGTCTCTTTTTGAAGTTGGTGCTAAGGCAGGAAATTGTGTTCATTAAGATAAAAATCATTAGTGCATCCATTAGACTTGTCATTCTGGACTATATGAACTTATAAATGTCATTCCATATGGAGATCATATATTTTTATCTTAGCCATACTTTAGTTCTAGAAATAGTCCTTTCTATTTCATATTAGTAAGCATTTGACATGTGAATAGACAATCTGACCAACTCTGATGTTAATTTTTTTTGAGCTGCTCAAAGAACTGTAAAATGGGATAGTAAGAGGTGATTACAGAGCCCATCAATTAAAAAGTCATGATGAATGAATGAAAACTCCTATGAAGGAAGAATTGAAGTTTTGGCCTAGTACAGTCTTAAGCCGTTTGAGACGAAAGAAGGTAAGAGAGGGAAAATAGCTATAGTATCCTTCACAGCTTTCTGTTTTCAATACTTTCATTGTTTCCTTCTGATCAGTTGATAAGACAATTTCAGTTTCAAATGGAGGACTTTTGCTGTTGGCATGCTGTTTAATCTCTATAAATCACCCGTAGGCATTTTAGTGTACAAGAAGGTGGCTACTTGCACGGGCATGAAGACCGTTTGGATGCTTGTTATCCCGGTGCACGCTGGCGCCTGTGCTTAGACCTACAGTAGTAGGATCTCCCGTAGCACCGTGTTGGACAGCATGGGTTCAAACCTGGCTCTGCTACTTATTAGCTTTATGACCTTGAAAACTGAAAATATTTCCTTGACTCAGTTTCCTCCTCTGTAAAATATGACTGATCATAGTATTTACCTCATAAGTTTATTGTGAAGATTAAATGACTTAATACAGTTAGGGCACCTGGAATAGTACCTGGCGCATAGGAAGTCTTCAGTGATTATTAACTATTATTTTAAGCTACAAGATAGTTTCTCTCTAAGTTAGGGATAACACAATCCACAGCACCTTATCCATTATTTGTGTTACTTTTTCTGTATGTTTATAAAGTAATGACAATTTTTATTATTTATTTATTTAAAAGATTTTATTCGTTTATTTGACAGACAGAGAGTAGTAGGCTGAGAGGAAGGCAGAAAGAGAGAGGAGGAAGCAGGCTCCCCACTGAGCAGAGAGCCCGATGCGGGGCTCGATCCCAGGACCCTGAGATCATGACCTGAGCAGAAGGCAGAGGCTTTAACCCACTGAGCCACCCAGGCGCCCCAGTAATGACAATTTTCAAACAGGTGTTCTAGTTACATTTATGACCCTGTTAAACATTATTTGCTGTTACTCCTGTTCCTTTATAGTAGACATAACTATGTTTCTGAAAAATTTATTTTACTAGTAAATTCTAGGAATACAAAACTGATTTTTTTAAACAAAGAGAATGGCAGAACAGGAGGAACCCTGGGCTGGGAACCTGGATTTGTGATCTCCAGAGCATGTTCTGACCTAAGCTGTTTGTTTGTTTTTTGACCTAAGTTTAAACTCTGGGCAGGGGACCCCATTTCCCTTCTCGGTTTTACATTTGTAAAATTAGGGAATTCATCTAAATGCATGCCAAAGTCACATTCCTGTCTCATTGTCTGTGGTTGTTCCTTCTATCGACATAATTATTTTGCAAGCCCACGTGCTCATTCCCATGCTGTTGTCATTCTTACGATATTTTAAGGGTCTATTTAAAAAGAACCACATTCTCTGATTATCCTCAATGACATCAAATTTTCCCTTTAAAAAGCAGGTTGGGGCTAACTCCTGTGAGTAAAGATGAGTGTTTTGGATAGAAAAATGTGATTTAAGTAAAATAGAATTATAATAGAATTCTATAGTATTTTTGAGAGGAGCTTATAATTGACTCTTAGGCATGTGTGTGTGTGCATGTGTACTTTCAAGTGCAATGCACATTTGTAGTTTTACACTCTGAAATGTTTTGTTAAAAACTCAACCTTTAGTCACATCTACTTTATACTACTATAATAACCATGCTTTTTGTAAAGCAACCACTTTTTGAATGAAATCATACTTACCAAGACCTAGAAACAGCCCAGATCTTATAAAATCATGAAAGACTGATCCAACTTCTTGCCAAGCGGCTTGGTCTAATGTCATGGGCTCATTACTCAGCTGAAATATTGCTCTGCACTTTGCACTAGTCCTTTATCTTCCCTGTATCTCAGTACTTTTTTTCAGAAAATCTAATAAAGATGTTTCTTTATAAAAGGTACTCTTGTACCTTAGATGAAGTATTCCCCAAATGCTGTATGATGTAAGTGCAAGGAAAACAGAATCTTGTAACACCTTGAAATCTGCTCCATGGGATTGCATTGTCTGATGATTGGGATTGTGTTCAGCATTGAGAATGCTGTCTGCTCCTTGACAGCAAAGCCTGGCAATTTTCATAAAATTTGGCTACTGCTTTACTAGATTAATAAAACTAATCTCAAATCATATAGTGCCCATTTGATAAATATTTTTGAAATATTTGAAATATCACCAATTGTACTTATACTTCCATTTAATTAGGCCAAACCCTGAAACAAATGTAAATTATTTAGGTTCTCCAGGGTGATGGGTAAAATCCACAGAATATCAGGCATAAGGATAGCTTCATGAGGATTTAGGAAACAAAAACAAATGACTGACTAATAAGCTACTTCATTTTTTTTCTCTTTTGTTGTAGTTTCCTAAATTCAAAATTCTAAAATTCTAATTTTAAAACAAGTGTTTTAAAAGGAACCGCTCTGAAATAGGGATGGTATATTACTTAATGGCTTCCAGAAGCTAATCCTTATTTAATATATGTGATAATATGAGAAAAGAAAATAATTTCCTTTAACACTTTATAGGTTAAGTAGGTTATTTTAAATAAAAATATATATACAAATATATATTATTTTATTTTACTCCAGTCTCTATTTGAAAGTGAATCTTTCATGTCCTCTTGCTTTCTTTTTCAACTCCTGAAACATTTTTTTCTTTACTACTTTATATAAACATGGCCATCTAAACTATCTTGTTTTCTTGATCCAGAACAGAAAACCAAAAGATTTCAGTGGTGTGTGTGTATGTGTGTGTGTGCGCTCGTGCTTTCTAAAATTATTTACTTATTTATTTTTAAAAATAGTATCTGATGTGTGAGACAGAAGAATACCACTAGGGATATGTTAATGTAATTTAAGCAACTATGGAACAAAAGTCTGTAAGCTGAAAAATCATTTGAAATAAATAACCCCTGGGTAATGAATTACATTTTTTAAAAAGGTTTTATTTATTTTTTGTCAGAGAGAGAGGGAGAGAAAGAGAGAGAGAAAGCACATGCAGGGGGAGAGGCAGAGAAGGCAGGGAGAAGCAGGCTCCCGGCCAAGCAAGGAGCCCCATATGGGACTCGATCCCAGGACTCTGGGATCATGACCTGAGTCAAAGGCAGTGGATTAACCAACTGAGCCACTCAGGTGTTCCAATGAATTACATTTTTAAAAAATCATCACCACTTTTCTAGAAATCATTTTCCAGTTGTTTTTTTCCCTGGAGGTGAAATTGAGCTGATGGCAACACTTGCAATAAATGACCAAAAAGGAAAAATGAGAGTTGGAAGGAGAATGCAAGAGAAAGCTGTTGTGAGCACTTGAATCTGCATATCCTTTCCCCTACAGCTTCCCAGATCCTCTGATTGCTACCAAATCCTCTCTATCCCTCTTTAAATGGTACCTTTTTTCTATCATTTCTCAATCTCATTGAGAATATTCTCACCACTTCACAGTTAGACTACACCAAGGGCCTTGTAATGGCTTTTCTCAGTTAAACTCTGTCTTGTTTAACCCAGTACCCTGGATTCCTCAAATGCTCCTGGGTCCAGTGTTCTCCTCAGAGCCTCACAAAACTGGTGTGGGGTCCTGAGTCAGGACACAAACTCCGTCCTGGGTTTGAGTCCTAGCTCCACTTGTCATTACTGTGTGACTTTGGTAAGATACTTAGCTCTGAGTCTCAGTTTCCTCATATTTTTAAAACACAATGAATAAATGACCACTTTACAGACTTACGGCAAGTACTACATGAAATATATCAGATGTTCAGCACCGTGGGTACCTAATAAGTAGCAGCTATCAGTACCCTGGTCACATTTGATTTTAGTTTCTCTACCTGTATTCACCTGCCACATAGTTCCTTCTCATTGTCTTTTCAACACAAGGTGACTTTTTATTTTGATGATTTCCTCATGTTTTCCTGAGCACCTTACCCATACCAATATCCAAATTCTATTTACCTCGAAGCTTTCTAGCTCAAGTCAGAAAAATTTTCTATTCTACTCAGCAATGACTTCCTTTCCTCAAAATGTTTCCAGCATTTATTATCCAAACCAGTTTAATGGATAAGCTCATATTGCTTAATGTCTACATAAGTATCTTGATAATGTCACTCTTGTTCTCAGAGCCGAGGGACTGTATGTATTTTGTATGTCTAAAGAGAAAACAATTATTTAACTTCTGTTTATAAGCATCTACATAAGAGCTCCTTCCAGCTGACTGAGAGCAGAGGTCAAGCCAGTTGTTGACTGATTTTGGAACTGCTAACTGGGCAATCAGTTTCTTTCACTTCCTGAAGAGGCAAGAAAGTGGTTTAAAAGTACTTCATTCTTATTGGTGAATAAAAGGATTAGGGCTCTGTGCTTTCGTTAAAGGAATCTTTCCTACCTTCCTTTTGGGCATGAAAGCATAAAAGTTCTTACAGCAGGGAGCTGGGAAGAAAGGTAGACATGTGCTGTGTTTCTTTTCTTTTTTTTTCTGAGTTTTTATTACTCATTATATAAAAAAATGGGAGAAACCAAGAAAGAAAAAATTATTATGTAAGAGAAAATAGAAGACTTTTTCTTTTTTTACTAACAAGCACAAAGAATAGGTATTTAATTTATTGGGATATAAGTAAATGGGATGATCTTTGATCAAAAAGTTAGATCTTTTTTCCTCAAATATTTATTTAATGCTTACTCTATGCTGGCATAAAGGTAGCCACCAGAGATGTAAAGATGCACATCTGAACTCAAGGGGCTTATTTAATGAGGCAGGACCCAAGAATAAACTGTAAGATGTCTTAAGACAGAGGTAGAGAAAAAGATCTCATGTGCTTTTTCTGAATCCAGATAACAATCAGACAAGGAAAAGATAAAAGAAGCCTTCAAATTGGTATGGTAGATGACATAATACTATTTACAGAAGACCCTAAAGATTCCACCAAAAAAACCGATTAGAACTAGTAAATGCAGTCAGAGGATACAAAATAAACATACAAAAATATTTTGCATTTCTATACACTAATAATGAACTAGCAAAAAAAAATTAAGAAAACAATTCTATTTACAATTGCATCAAAAAGAGTAAAATACCTACAAATAAATTTAACCAAGGAGGTGAAAGACCTATACTCTGAAAACTGTAAGACACTGGTGAAAGAAATCGAAGACTGAAGATGGCACTTATGGAAAGATACACCACGAACGTGGATTGGAAAATTAATACTGTTAAAATGTTCATACTACCCAAAAGAGTGTATAGATTCGATATAATCTCTACCAAAATGCTGAGAGCATTTTTCACAGAACAAATAATCCTAAAACTTGTAAGGAATCACAAAAGACCCCCAAATAGCCAAACCAGTTTTGAGAATTGAGAAAAAAGAACAAGCCTGGAAGTATCACATGCCCAGATCTCAAATTACTGCAGGCCTATAGTAATCAAAACAGTATGGTGCTGGCACACAAATAGACACACAGAATGGTGCCTGTGCTTGTATGGTCGATTAATCTACAATAAAAGGGGAGAGCATATACAATGGGAATATACAAATTTTTTTTAATCAGCAGGAAAGTTTTATTTCTTTTAAAGACAAACAATTAAACCACATCCAAAGCCTTAACTTACAGATGCAAGTAAGTAGCTATTTAAAGCATTAGCTATTGAGGTACAATACATAATTCGGGGAAAAACACTTCACCATCTGAAGCTTATACCAAACATTGCTGAGTTGACAGCTGAGCACTTCTAGAGCTTGGGTGTGGCTGAGCGGAAGAGCATATCTGCAGAACCAAAGGAGAACAGCTGTGTTCCACAAGTATGGAAGCATTTTGGACTGCATTTGTTGGGGTAGGTTTCACACAGAAGGAAGAGGGGGGAAAAGAAGGCTACGTTTCCCTCCACACCCCCAGGCAATAAATGGTGCAGGGAACACTGGACAGCTACATGCATAACAATGAAACGTGACCATTTTCTCATACCATAAACAAAAATAAACTCGAAATGGATTAAAAACTTAAATGTGAGACCTGAAATCACAAAAATCCTGAAAGAAAACATAGGCAGTAAACTCTTGGACATCAGTGTTAGCAATTTTTTTTTTGGGGGGGATATGACTCCTCAGACAAGGGCAACAAAAGTGAAAATAAACAATTGGAACGGTAGTACACTGAAAAGGCATTGCAATGAAGGAAATTATCAACAAAACAAAAAGGCAGTCTACTAAATGGGAAAATATATTTGCCAATGATAGAGCTGATAAGGGGTGAATATTGAAAATATGCAAAGAACCCATACAATTCAACACCAAATAATTTGATTAAAAAATGGGCAGAGAACCTGAATGGAAACTTTTTGTTTTAGAGAAGACATACATGGGGTGCCTGAGTGGCTCAGTGGGTTAAAGCCTCTACCTTTGGCTCAGGTCATGATCCCAGGGTCCTGGGATGTAGCCCCATGTGGGGCTCTCTGCTCAGCAGGGAGCCTGCTTCTACCTCTCTCTCTCTCTGCCCACCTTTCTGCCTACTTGTGATCTCTGCCTGTCAAATGGATGAATAGAACCTTAAAAAAAGAAAAAAGACATACAGATGGCCAACAGACAAGGAAATGTGCTCAACATCACTCATCGTCAGGGAAATGCAAACCAAAACCACAATGAAATATCACTTCACACCTATCAGAGCGGCCAGTAGCAAAATGTCAAGAAATAACAAATGCCAGCGAGGATGTGGAGAAAAGGGAATTCTCATGCACTGTTGGTGGGAATGTAAATTAGTGCAGCCACTATGGAAAACAGTATGGGGGATCCTCAAAAAATTAAAAATAGAAATACCCTATAACCTAGCAATTCCACTTCTGGATATTTAACCAAATAAACCAAAACCATTCATTCAAAAACATACACACACCCCTACATTCATTACAGCATTATTTAAAATAGCCAAGATGTGGAAGCAGCCTAAGTGTCCACTGACAGATGAAAAGGTAAAGAAGATGGGGCATTTATATAAAGGGATATTACTCAGCCATAAAATAAAAGAATGAAATCTTGCCATTTGTGACAACATGGATGGACCTAGAGGGTATTAATCAAAGAGAAGTCGGACAGAGAGAGAAAAATGCCATATGCCTTCACTTATATGTGGAATCTAAAAAACAAAATAAACAAGACAAAACAGGAACAGACTCATAAATACAAGGAATTGGTGATTATTAGAGGGGAGGTGGGTGGAGGGATGGGACAAACAGGTAAAGGGGATGGAGAAGTACAATCTTTCAGATATAAAATAAGTAAGTCACGGGGATATAAAGTGTAATAGCATAGAGAATATAGTGAATAATAAAAGTGAATAATATTGTAATAATTGTATGGTGACAGATGGTAATTATACTTACTGTGGTAAGCATTTTATAATGTAAATAAACACTAAGTCATTATTAATACAACTGAAACTAATATAATATTGTATGTCAACTAAACTATACTTCAATCAATTAAAAAAAAATAAACAAAAAAAACTGCATGCCTGGCCCATCCAGGTTATTCTGGAAATTAGGGCCTTGAAAATTAAAAACCAAAGTAAAGCATAGATATTCTAACAGTTAACCATGCAAAGGGAAGAAACAACAACAGAACAGACTATATTCAAGGAATTTAAAAGTAATTAAATAAAAGTATTCATTTGCGGACCAAAAATGAAAAGTATTTCATATATCAAGGATTACGATTAATTCTATTCTGTGCCCCTAAGAGGGAGTGGAAGGGGGAGAGAGAGAGAAGGGCAATCCCGAAGTATTTATTTGAAATACAGATTGTTAAAAGTGTATGACAATTTTTGGAACCATACTGTCTGGATTTGAGTTTCAGCTCTAATACTCAGTAGCTTTGTGAACTGGGACAAATTACCTCATTATGTCTCAGTTTCTTTGTCTATATAATGAGGGTAAAAATAGGACTTCCCTCATAGACTGTTAAATGCAAGAACTCAAAATCTGGCACACAGTAAACATGATGTAGTCTTTTTTTTTTTTAAGATTTTATTTGTTTATTTTTGAGAAAAAGAGAAGGGGAGAGCAAGTGGGAGAGAGCATGAATGCGGGTGGGTAGGGGCAGAGGGAGAAACAGACTCCCTGCCAAGCTGGGAGCCACTCCTGGGACTCAATCCCAGGGCTCTGAGATCATGACATGAGCCAAAGGCAGATACTCAACCAACTGAGCCATCCAGGCACCCTATTGTCTGTTTAATATGATTCATATATGCCTTTAAAAGAAAGTTGTGAGAAGACAGGGTGCATGATGATGAGAAAACAACATGGAAATAGAACTCTTAAAATTTTTCCACTTTTATTGCTTTTTGTGATTCTAAGTAATTTACCCCTTTGGACTAGTTCTTCCTTGATAATAAAGGAAATACTGATCATTCCATTTTTAAAAATTCTGAAAATCTGTGACTAAATTGAAATACTATTTATGCAACTGTACCAATATCATGAATCCAACAAAATCATTCTCCATTCAGTTTGAAATATGTCCTTGTTTTTGTGACTAGGTGGTTCATTCTTGAAGTTTAAGGACAGAAGCCAATAGGCAAAAAGGGACTTTTTTATTGATGAAGTATAAAATTAAACTCATGAATTAATTATTCCTTGATATCCACTAATATTTAAGAACAGAGATGAGATCATACTAAATGCTCAATAAACATTTTTTATCACATTTTTAGTTTTATGAATAGTTAAGATTCTAAAATCAACACGGGAGTTTATTTTATTAAAAGCATAATGATATCACTGAAAAATTCAGCTCTCTTCTACTCTTAAATGTTTTTAATGTAACACCTTCTGACTAAATAATTTTTGAAAACGAAGAACTATTACAAGACAAGGGCCACATAAACATTTAATGAACCGTGCTGGAGAACTCACTGCAAACATTACTCACCACAGTAGAACTCTGACCTATCGGATGAGATTGTAGAAATACTTAAACTTCTACCACCAAGTTATCTAGTATTTACGCAGACCAAAGAAACAAAATTCCTCTATACAAATCTATGATTATATGTATTGTAGCACTTACTGGTCTTTAAAAGTCATCCCTGTGTGTAGAAGTGTAAAAGTGAATATATCCCTACAGCCCATGTTTCTGATGCTTAACCTAATGCTTGCCAAAGCTCAGGCCCTCTACTCAGTATATACATTTGTAGTATAATAGTTGTGCTATAATATGCAAGTCTATAATAGGCAAATGTACAACATTTCATGTGATTGCTTTGGAGTGTCATTAAAGTATATAAGCATATAAGATACTGGGAGATAGCTACTATATCCACATATAATATTTATTTTATGTATTAATATTTATTACATACTTAAGTACTTTAATATCTTGTAAGTTGTCGTATAGATATAGAGTCACCTGAGAAATAATTAGTGATTGCTACATAAAAATCCCCTAGGGGCACCCGGGTGGCTCAGTCGGTTAGGCATCTGACTCTTCATTTTGGCTCAGGTCATGATCTCTGGGTTGTGAGACTGAGTCAGGCATCGGACTCTGTACTCAGCACAGAGTCCTTGAGATTTTCTCTCATCATCTGCCACTCCCCCTGTTTCTGCTCTCTCTAAATAAATAAACAAAGTCTTTAATTTAAAAAATCACCCTGAATACTTTGATTTTCATCGAATGCAATTACAGTGGCAATCAGTGATCTAGTGTAGTCAAGGGCCTAGGATAAGTTGATGTATTAAAGTTATTTATAATAATTTCTAAGGTGTGCTATAATGATTAAATTTTATGGTCTGTATAGTTTTTTAAAATCAGTTAATAAAGAAGAGACCTCTTTTCCCTAATGGCCATAGCATAGGAAAATGAAAGCAGATATTTTCTGAATTCAGGAAGAGAGTCTGGGTAATGACTGTGGCACATGTGTGAAACAAGATGAGTTGTGTATCAACAACTGCCAGATCACGTTTCTTTCCTGGCTCTCTCTTCTTCCAGATGTCCAGGGAACCAGGATGTAGATGTCATTATTAAGGAACTCCACAGAGAGGGACAATTTAAATCGTCTATATCCATAATGCAAATCAAAGGAAAAAGAATGCTCAATGTTTAATATTATTTTTCAGCAGTTCACTGGAGTGGACTTCCTCAGAATTAAAATCTCTCTTAGGTATAGCACCACAGGGAACACTTCATGTGATTTATTAAACATTTCTTTAATTGCTATTATGTCTGTGTATTGATTTTATTGGCTTCTTCTTTTGCATATAAGATCTAGAAATCAGGTCTGGAAATGACAACAACAAAAATCCGTAGTGAAGCAAAACCCAATTAACCACAATTAAGGAATGAATAATCCTTTTTCAACAAAATGGTTCATATTCAGTATCCATTAGACCTTTCTGCTGGTCTTTCTCCATGGACCTTGGCATCCCCTTCATTCTATTATGCTTTCCACTCTCACTTCTAAGTTAATGAAATCAATGTTGTACTTCTTTGTCTAGAAGTGTCTCCTCTATCTGTTCCTTCCTTCTCATTCCACATTGTCCAGTTCTGAACTCGGTCTTCCTTCTCTCATGCTTCTAGGTTTGCTCTAGTCTTTGCCAATCCTAATCCATCCCTCTTCTCAAAGCTAGATTAACCCTCCCTTAAATACTGTCTTCTAATTTTACTCCTGGGCTCCACAATGGAAATGAATTCTCATAGCTCTGAGGGGTAACAAGATGGCGGCGGAGACGGTGGAACTCCATAAACTGAAGCTTGCTGAACTTAAGCAGGAATGTCTTGCTCGTGGTTTGGAGACCAAGGGAATAAAACAAGATCTCATCAACAGGCTCCAGGCATATCTTGAAGAGCATGCTGAAGAGGAGGCAAATGAAGAAGATGTACTGGGAGATGAAACAGAGGGAGAAGAACCAAAGCCCATAGAGTTGCCTATCAAAGAGGAAGAACCCCCCAAGAAAACTGTTGATGTGGCAGCAGAGAAAAAAGTGGTAAAAATTACATCTGAGATACCACAGACTGAGAGAATGCAGAAGAGAGCTGAACGATTCAATGTACCTGTGAGCTTGGAGAGTAAGAAAGCTGCCCGGGCAGCAAGATTTGGGATTTCTTCAGTTCCATCAAAAGGTCTGTCATCTGATGCCAAGCCTATGGTTAACCTGGATAAACTAAAGGAAAGAGCTCAAAGATTTGGTTTGAATGTCTCTTCAATCTCCAGAAAGTCTGAAGATGATGAGAAGATGAAAAAGAGGAAGGAGCGATTTGGGATTGTTACAAGTTCAGCCGGAACAGGAACCACAGAGGATACAGAGGTTCAAGTGCTGGATTGTGTCATGTGACCACCCCAAAACTCAGAGCACCCTATGGCCATCTTTGCCCTCTGTCACATAACTTGAAAACTGCCTGATGGCCTTTTTGCAATGGTTCCCTCCAGGAAGCCTTGATCTCAGTGAAGAAGTCCTTTCCCGGCATTCCAGTGCCCCTGTCACCCCCATACTCCTCAGTCACCCTTAACAAACAAAGGCAATCACACACATGGTGTAACAAATACACAAAGTAAATAATTAAACTACTAATGATCAGAAAAAAAAAATTCTCACAGCTCTTTTTGGCTTACAGTATAATTCCCAAACTTCAAATTTCCTTTCAAATTAACTTGCCAGCCTTGTTGCTCTTCAACATGTTCTGCTTTCTCCTACTTCAATCCTGCTGTCTTCATAGTTTCTCCAAGAATTATCTCTTTTATCCTTTCAGCCTAACTATTCTCTACTAATCCTTCAAGATCAAATTCAGGGCTTACCTTCTCTGGAGAGCTTTCATTCATGTTTCCTTTGATTAACTCTTTATTCCATTCAGTATTCAATTCTTTCAATATCTCAACTACACAATTTAATCCAATATAAATAAGTCATACTGATATTGTATATATATAAATATCACCACACATTTATAGAACTGTCTGCATTATTCATTGTTTCATGTGCATAGGCCATGTATCTGCAACTAGACTGCAAGTGTCTTCCAGGTAAATTACTTCCAGGTAAAGTCTTTATGGCATAACTGATTTTCCAGTTTGTTCCTCTTAGAACATACTCATCAATAGTGTGTTTTGATACTTTACTTCCCAATTTATGCTTGTTTCATTTTTTTCATTTTTAGAATTTTAAATTTTATTTATTTATTTTTTAAAGAATTTATGTATTTATTTGTCAGAGAGAGAGAGAGTGCAAGCCCAAGCAGGGGGAGTGGCAGGCAGAGGGAGAAGCAGGCTCCCCACTGAGCAGGGAGCCCAGAGCAGGGCTTCATCTCAGGACAGATCATGACCTGAGCTGAAGGCAGATGCTTAACCAACTGAGTCACCCACGCGCCCCTATATTTGTCGTTTTTAGATTTTTTAGAGCCATAAAGGACCACTGGTAGATTGTATTATCATTCATAATTATTTACTCCCTTCTTCCCTTTATGTGCATTACATTTCTCCGCTCTATCAATTTGGGCTTGACCATGAGACTTCCTTTCATTAGTGATTTGTGGGCAGATGTGACATATGTCACATCCATGCCAGAAGCACAAGAAACACTGCAGGTTTCTGGCAGCCCCTTCTGTAACTTCTCACCGTCTTGAGAACAGCTTATATGAGGGCCGCTTTTTTAGCCTGGCCCAGGAATGAGAAGGGGACCAGGAAGACCTGCAGCTGACCTGCAGCTTGCTGCACAACTTCACCAAATCACAGTCTTACATTTCACGAATGCAAAAAAGTTATGGATGCTTTGGGGTTATTTGCTACACAGAAAGGCCAACTAATATAAGACCTTGGGGTTAATCTAACTTCCACTTTTGTAGATAAGCAGAGAGGCCTGGATTTTTTTGTTACCTCATGGAAGAGTTTTAACATAAATTCTGGATGATTGACTTAGTTCTTTTTGTTTGTTTGTTTTTATTTTTGTTTTGTTTAACACAAAATACCTGGCTTTTTGCTATCTTAAAATTTGGAGGAATGCAGCTCAAATAGTTTGAAATTTGGGGCTTAGCTTTTAGAAAATAGATAGAAAAATATCTAGAAAATAAACAGCATGCACTATCACTGTGAAATGAAATATACTCCTACCTGAAAGATACTGCTCTCCCTTAGGCTCACACTTGTTTGGTAGTAGATAGAATAAAATGCAGTGATCTTTGGGAGTGCCTTGCAGGCCCAAGTCTTTCATATACATTGTTCATCTGAAGTGTACATTTCAAAACCTTTTTTCTTAAAAAAAACTTACATAAGAAAATTCCCATTTGAGGAGGGGTGTAATTCCTTAATAAACCATCCCCTTAATTCCATGACAAAGTCTCATGTATTTTGACACTACATGAGGGACTCTAAAATTCTTTTTTTTTTTAAGATTAGTTATTTATTTGACAGAGAGAGAGAGAGAGAGATCACAAGTAGACAGGCAGGCAGAGAGAGTGGGGGAAGTAGGTTCCCTGCTGAACAGAGACTGACGTGGCTTGATCTCAGGACCCTGGGACCACCACCTGAGCCGAAGGCAGAGGCTTAACCCACTGAGGCACTCAGGTGCCCTGGGACTCTAAAATTCTTATCCTTTATCTTTGCAACATTCAGAAGGAAACACTCCTATCATTATGTGCCTCTGTACATCAGAACTTTGATTGGACCTGAATTTTATTTTATGCTTTGATGTTCTTGAAATGAACTGATTTTTCTAACTATGATATTTAAAATTCAGAAAGTAAACTGCTAATTAAGTTCTAAAGAAATTATTAACATGCTACTTCCTTTTGTATATCAATTTTTAAAAAGTAAAACCAGTTCTATGTAGCAATATTTTTCCCTTTTTATGGAAAAATAATATTTTAGTACATGTGTTAGGAATTGAATGTCTTACTAAATAACATTTATAATCTTTTATTGTTTTTTACTATGCTTTTCCAATCAAAGAAAATAAAATATAATAAAACTACACGCATAACCAAGGGATTTTCTTTTTCTGTTTTTTTTTGTCTCTCCTTATTTGGAACAAACACAAATCTTACCTTTGTGAAAAAACATCCCTGTAAGGACTGCCATGTTGCAGTGCGATTCCATATCCCCGATCAGCAACCGTGTTCCCGATGGTGTAAAATGAGCAATCTGGGTCATTGATAGCCACATATTCCAACACGGCTGCATCCCATACAAAAGCATAATTTCCATATTTTACCTGTGAAAATATGGAGGACAAAAAGAAGAAAATAAGATTTAAGTTTGGAATTTTAAGTTACACAGTTAGGGTAAGACATATTACAATTGTGTATATTTAATTGGATAAAAGGTCATAGGATCTATCTTTTTAAATACCTATTCTGAGTGAGAATTTGGCATTTGGTTAATTTACAGCTCTGTTTTGGAAATGTGATAAAGTTAGAATGTTAACTATGTTCCCAGGCAACATAGTTTATAGTAAAATGACCCTTGAGTGGTAAATGTCACCTGGACTGGGAGAACAATAAATGTATGGAAAGAAGCCATGTCTTTGAGCTTCTCTGAGTATAGTCATTCCTGTAATTGGAACTCTGTCTTTGGGGACCTGGAAGTACAGTTTTTTTTTTTTTTTAAGATTTTATCCATTTATTTGACAGAGAGAGAGATCACAAGTAGGCAGAGAGACAGGCAGAGAGACAGGAGGAAGCAGACTCCTTGTTGAGCAGAGAGCTCAATGCAGGGCTCCATCCCTGGACCCTGAGATCATGACCTGAGCTGAAGGCAGAGGCTTAACCCACTGAGCACCCAAGTGTCCCTCACTTTTGAAGTTGTTACAAGAGATACTGGCTCCTTTAGGTTACTAGGCTTCTAAGCTAGGTAGGCTTCTGTACCCACGCAATATAGGTATGATCTCCTTGAATGTGACTATGTTCCAAATGAATGCTGCAAGTCCAAGTCACACTGAAGAAAAATAATCAACAACTACCCTGCTGGCAAGATACATTTCCTAACTTCTGTTATTCTGAAGTAATCTGTTGCCAAGTGTGGTCTATGGCAATTTTGCAGCTGGACTTAGAAGAAACCCCTTTGGTGGGCATTGCAATGAAGAACAAATAATTATACAATCTTCTCTATCATTATTTAGGGAACATAACTTTATTCTGAGTTGTTTACCTTTTAATGATTGTCTTTTATTTACAAGTGTGACTTCTTCCCCTAAACTACAAATGTATCAAAAATAAAAAGCAATCTTAAAAAAATAAATAAAAAGCAATCTTAATAAAATTAATTTAAAAATATTATATAGGGGAGCCACGTGGCTCAGTTGGTTGAGTGCCCAATTCTTGGTTTCAGCTCAGGTGGTGATCTCATGGGTCATGAGTTCAGGGCTGCATAGTGCTCCCTCATCATCAGGAAGTCTGCTTAGGGATTTTCTCCCTCTATGCCTCCCCTCACTCCACTGCACACATTCTCTTTTTCTCTCAGATAAATAAATCTTTAAAAAATATTATTTATAAATATAGAATTTAATGAGTTCATAAAAATAAACAACTAAAATTAAATCAAATGTCCCATTTGTTAGCTAGTTTGTTTGTTTATTTATTTGAGGAGAAAGAAATTTCCTGGTAAATCTGATGAGGGGAAAGAGAAAAATTCCTTTTCAGAGAGTTCATTGTTTGTGTATAGCAATGCTACTGATTTTTTATGCTGATTTTGTATTCTGCAACTTTACTGAGTTCATTTATTAGTTCTAGAAGGCTTTTTTTTGTTTGTTGGTTTAGTCTTTTAAGATTTTCTGCATATATGATCTTATCATCTGCAAAGAGATGATTTGATTTCTTCCTTTCTGATTTGGATATTTTTATTTCTTTTTCCTGTCTAATTGCTCTGTCTGGGACTTCTGGTACTATATTGAATGGAAAAGTGGTGAGAATGGGCATATTGTTTTGTACCTTTATAGCATCAGAATCAAGTCCTCAGGGGATAGGCTGCTTTCAGGAATGTAGACAGGACAACCGATGGTTGACCAAGCACTGAGATATAGCCTGCTCTTAAAAGCATTCTTTCTTTTTTTTTTTTTTTTAAGAGAGAGATAGAGAGAAAAAGGGGGGGGAGTAGAAGGAGAGAGAGAGAGAGAGAGACTCTTAGGCAGGTTCAATGCCCAGTATGGAGCCCTATGTGGGGCTTGATTTCAAGACCCTGAGATCATGACCTGTGCTGAAATAAGCAGTTGGATGCTTAAGTGACTGAGCCCCAGATGCACCTCTTGAAAACACTCTTATTCAGTCTTAGATTCTGCCAGGATTTCACAACTAGGATCCCGAAGTTCTCACAAAGGTATTTTGTTCATGGATGGCTGCCAAATTGTTGTTCTGTGAGAGGACCTCCTATTCCTCATGCTGCTGATACTACTTCCTCTATCTGTAATTATATGTACAATTTTTATCAACATGTATGCCTCATGTATACATGGGAGATATCCTGGGGAAAATGAGTAACTCAAAGAAGTGGCTTTAGAATTAAAAGCCATCTAGTTTGGAAAGTTAAGGGATGAGGGAAGTAGGCCTCTTAGGGGAGAGTAAATCATATTTATGAAAGATGAATGGCCTTTGGTAGAATACATGGGAGTTGCTATATTTTGTGACAAAGTTTGTCTAGATGTGGGCCTCACTCCTAGTCTCTTCTCCTGGGATTAGGGTCATTCCTTGTTGATGAAACTCCCAGGGAGGGGATTTATGACACTTAACTTCCTTTTAGAGGATTTATGTTTAGGTCAATAAGGGTTATTTAGAGAAAGCCTCTCCCTGCATTTGCTGTTTTTCAAGTGCTTCCAGCTCAAAATCATCAACATACCAAAGTAGCATATTTTGGGTGGCATATTCTGTTACCCCTAATCACTAACTTTCATGTTTACTTTTAGCCTCTTGGGTCTAAACCTATAGTAACAGAGAGATAGCAGTAGATAGACCCTGAAGCTTACTCTAAAAACCTACTTTGGTTTTTGCTATCAAACAGCCACTCTGGCCTTCTGGATCCCCTTGGACTTCTATAGCCCTCAAGGGACCTTCCCAGTTGGGGACATATCGCTTTGCTGTTAGCAAAGTGTTCTAGCATTGCTGTTGCTGCTTTGTGAACCGTAAAGCTCTATTTAAATGTATATTAACATCATCATTGCCATTATATCCATGTTTCTAATAATTCTAAAGTTACAAAGCATTATGAATTCATTTTTAAGAGGAGAACCATTAAAAGAATATGATTATAGCCTGTAGCAATACCAATGAAATGTTGCATAATAACCCAAACTATTTTAGCTTTTAAAAATATCCCTGTTTTGTTTTGTTTTTTTCCAACAACTGAAATATACAATCATTGTCTTTTGGATAGTTCTTAACTATTAGGTTAAAACTAGAAAATACTTATCAATAAAACCTAATGTCACTTTCCAACAGAATAACAATTGAAGGTTTGAAATTTTCAATCCATCTGACTAGGTGAGAGATATTACTTAAAAATGACAAATAGTCTTTGCTCTTGAAGTCATGTTTGGATAAGCAGCTACATTGTGGGCCATTGACTTATTGACAGTGGATTCCATGCCAACTGAGTGCTTCATAGCAGGTTAAACAGAGGGCAAAAGTACATCTGGAATCTTTATGTCATAATATTCCAGGTCCCATTTATGAGAAACGGAAAAGAATTCCAAAATGGCATCTACCTCCAATATTATCAATCTCTAGCTCCTAAAACAGAGATACCAGAATGCTGTGGTGATTAACGGATGATGGTAGTTGCTAATGCTTAACATCTGTGTCCTTATGATAGAGCTGAGATGCCAGTAGACTTGATGGATTTCTTATTGCTGAGATAACACAAGACTGTTTCATTTCCATAATATAATTACAGGAATCTTCTTTTGAATTCCATTTTACTCACAATCATTATGCATTAATTTGAAGATACTAAAGGGATCTGTAAGGAACATAAAGGTAAGATTTTGGCTCCTTCCCTCAAGCTGCTTACAACTCAGTAGTGGAGGTAAGTCAAGTACTACTTGCTATAACATAAAACATTATGGTAAGTACCATACAGAAAAGCTTAAAATGCTAAAGTGGTTTAAAGAAAGGGAAAATTAATTTTCATTGAAGGAATCAGGGCAGCCTGCTTGAATATTTTGGTAAATGAAATAGTTGCATGAGAAAACCCCAAATATTTACATTCCTTATCTTTAGTGTTTGATTAAACACAGATACTCTTTGGAAACCATTTTTTTTGTTGTTGTTGTTCATGCACACTCTTTTAAACTTGTAGTTTTCTGCAATTTTCCATCAGGTGAATAACTATAAACATTCAATATTATTTTATTAAATATTTGCATTTCTTGCCAAGTAAGTGAAGGATGGGAAAATGTATTTTCAAAACCTGCACCTGTGCTCCTCACATGTTACAGATTATGTCATAGTTCCTTTCCTCTGTGGAATCCTCTTGTCCTGAATACCCTGTTCTGACACCTCTATCATAACCAAATACTAAAGGCACTTTTCTTTTCAATTCATTATGCAAGCATCTTCTGAGAAAATTCCAGAAGCCTACACCACGGACAAAAAGACTTTCATTACCTGTTATCCCAAAGACTTTGGTTTTATTGAGAAGCCATATTCTTTCTCACAAAAATCTTTAATTTAGCAAATTCCTTAAAAGCTCACTTCAAAATCTACAGCTGCAGAGATACATCAATGATAATCCTTTTTCTTTTTTACTAAAAAAAACCAGTGGGACAATTATGGAAAGATGACATTTAAACAGAAGGGTAAGATGAGATATCCCTTCACTGAAGAAGACTATCCTGCCTCTGTCCTCCATTTATTTCTTCCTCATAATAATAGCTAACATTTACAAAGCATTTTTCCATCCTTAAAAAATGCCATTTACACATAAATTTATTTATTCTTTACAACACTGTGGGGCAGCTGATATTTTGATGCCTAACTCACAGATATGGTAATAGAATCTGTTCTAAGTCATACCAATGATTAGTGGTAGATTTGAAGCTTGAACTCAACGTCAACTTCTAGACTTTTTTCACTACACTAAAGATCAATTTCTGAGAAATACTTGCTATAGTAATATAAAAATATGTGAAATATGATAGTCTTTGCCTTTGAGGCATACCCAATTTAGTCTGAAAAATAATATTTATATAAATAAAAATAATGCAACATAGTATAAGGTGAGAGCCAAGAAAAGAATGAAATTTCTTTAATGCAGTGTGATCACATTATTAAAATAAATAAAATTAAGCTTTCAAAAAACAAGTTGCTTATTACTCAGCCATAAAAAAGAATGAAAGCTTGCCATTTCGAATGACATAGATGGAGCTAAGGAGTATAATGCTAAGTGAAATAAGTCAGCCAGAGAAAGACAAATACCATAGGATTTCACTCATATGTGGAATTTAAGAAACAAATAGATGAACATGGGGGGATGGGGAGAGAGGCAAACCATAAAACAGACTCTTACCTACAGAGAACAAACTGAGGGTTGCTGGAGGGGAGGTGGGTGGGAAGATGGGTTAAATGGATGATGGTTATTAAGGAGTACACGTGTGATGAGCACTGGGTATTGTATGTATGTGATGAATCACTAAATCCTACACCTGAAACTAATATTACAGTGTATGTTAACTAACTGGAATTTAAATAAAAATTGGGAAGAAAAAATAAAACTTGTTTTAACTAAAAAAAAAAAATCATTGGAATGAATGAATATCTGGTTCATATGATGTTTGGACCCCTAAAGCCAGCTGATTTTGTGACCATTGCTATGTAAGTGTTTCAGGTTTTCAGGATTAAAACCAAAGCAAAGCTTTTTAAAATTCAAGTAAAGACTGCAGTATGGAAATTTACTATTTTTGCTCACAAAATAAAAACCAAAAGGCCTGAGAATAACGTGGGAGAAATAAATTCTAACTCTGCACACTAAGCTGCTAACTTCTTTACAATTTAAACTAATGGTCAGTAGGGGATAAAGTGATTGTGAATTACAGGCACAAAGAGTTATGATTAACCCAGAATCGATCTACAGTGGTCCTTATAATTCATTGTCCACATAAGTCCTTAAGATGGGATGGCTTTAATATTTATGACATATGGTTGTAGGTGGCGGCCTCTCCCACTTTAAACAAATCAAATAATTTAGCATCATTCATCAATTCTTCTGAATTTATCTAGCAAAATAAATCATGCTCAAGTCCATACTTTAGTGCTTAAGACTGACTTTTAAAATATATATGGCTCTGTTTACGCTATCTTAATTGTTGGCCTACCATATTTTACCTGCTATTATTTTGAAATTTGAATTTGTGCTGCAAGATAGTCATCACAGGACACAAATTTCACAAGGAAAATATGAATGTTTTTAAAATAAAAATCAGCTATTTATAAAATATCTTTTTTTAACCTAGTAAAGAAGCAGTATATTTACCTCTAAATTTTATCTTTGCCTCTCTTTTTTGACCCTATTGGAATACCAATTTTGTAAAGTTTATTAAAGCATTTTGGGAATGTGGAAAACTGAACGCAACTACCTTACCCTCCACTGACAACTTTCTCTTGAAACAAATGGCTGTTAGGGTCTAGAATAGAGAAAGATAGCAAGGCCTGGAGTTCTGGATCGTTCTGTGTGGGAAAAACTGGTAAATCTCTCCTTCAGGGAGGGTGAGTGCCTAAAAAAAAAACAAAAATAAAAACAAAAACAAAAAACAACCCCCCCAAAACAAATCAAAACAAAAAAACAAAAACAGTTGCTCCTCCAGGAAAGCTTGTTTCATCTCAAATATTTCTGCTCTCCTTCCTTAGATATTTGTTCCCATGAATATGTCTGTTCTGTTGCCTTTAAATTGGCCAGAAAGGGATTGAATAGGTGGGCAAAGGTCTCCCCTCAGAGAGCTTGGGACAGACCAGAAGACTAGGAGAGCCCCAGCTTCTTCCAGTTTCCTCAGGGGGGAGATGTGTGAATCACTTTTTTCTATACTACTAGCCCACAAAGAGAGAGGACATTTCAACTTCTGTAAGAAGACTGACAATCCCTAGGATAATCCAACAATCAGAGTTGAGTTCCCATAAACTAACAAAGAAAAATGACAACCCATAGAGTAAGTGCCACACTTAGAAAATGAATCAGAACAAGTAGAACATATTCTGGGAAAATAACATTGTGGTATTAGTAAGATTCTAATTAAAAAACAAAACAAAACAAAACAAAACGGTGTACTTAAGAAGATTCAGTTGTGAATCTAAAAAGATCTATGTGGCTACCAGCTGACACACCTACCTCAATTTCTCAACCAAAAAACTGAACAGATGAATTGAAGGAGAAAGTGCTCATATGTCCCACAGGCTCAGATGGAAAGACTAGGATGACATCTGTCCCAGTTGGGCTGGGAGGCCCAAGTTGTATCACTGGAACCTCTACATCAAGGAGAACTTCCAAGTGTTTGGCAATGGGTACAGAAGGTTGCTGTTGGTGGTGGGGTACAAAATCCATACCACAACTTGAAAGATAGGGGCCGAAAGTGACAATTTTTGTCGTAGGTGGATATGACATGGCTTATCTGCCTTCTAGAGTTGCTGTCAATTTTCTCCCCCTGACCACACATGTTGGCAATTGTGACTTGCTGTTCACGATAATCAGTCATTCATTGTTATATCATTGCAAGTGCGGAGATGTAAGTGCGCAACTTAAGTGCACTGTAATCATGATTGTTAATAGCCCTTTGTCTGTGGATTGATTGTTGTTCTTGGCATCAAGATGATGTTAATTTAATTTTTAACATTGTGAATACTGAGATGATTTTTTCTAAGAGCACAGATGATGAAAATGAGAGTGATTATAATACTAATACATCATGATCCAAACATCTATGAAAAAAAAAGCTAAATGACTGTTTTTTATTACAGATGGAAGGACACAAATAACTGGAGTAGTGAGGTAAATAACAAAAGTAGCATACTGCATAATACAGAGAAAAGAATTTGGAATTGAGTATGATGGAAAAGGAAATGAGAAAGCATATAACAGAGACTGAATCTTACAAGTTGGGGCTGAGACAGGTAATAGTTCTAAATTGATCAAAAGTTTTTATGTCTCCTAAAAGGAGTCAATGCTCAGTTGAAGGTAGCAGTGACTAAATTAGTTTGGGGATATCACAATGAACAAACACACATTATCATATTGTTCTCCTCATAGCTCTCTATTTCCTGATTCTGAGGTTTCTTTTTTTTTTCCTTTTTAAAATTGTTTGTTTATTTATTAATTTATTATGTTCAAGTATCCAGCATATAGTACATCATTAGTTTTTGATGTAGTGTTCAATGATTCATCAGTTGCATGTAACACCCAATGCTCATGACTACATGTGCCCTCCTTAATACCCATCATCCAGTTACCCCATCCCCCCACTCCCTTCCTTCTGTAACCCTCAGTTTGGTTCCCAGAGTCCAGAGTCCCTCATGGTTTCTCTCCCTCTCTGATACCTTCCCATTCAGTTTTCCCTCCCTTCCCCTGTGGTCCTTTTTGCTATTCCTTATGTTCCACATAGGAGTTAAACCATTTGATAATTGTCTTTCTCTGCTTGAATTTTTTCACTTGGCATAATTGCCTCCAGTTAGTCCATGTTGATGCAAATGGTGAGTGTTCATCCTTTCTGATGGTTGAGTAATATTCCATTGTATATATGAACCACATCTTTTTTTTGGACTATTGAGGCATTTATTTACAAATTCAGTTTTCGGGGCTTACTGTGTACACTGTCATTTCTTACAAGTATGTCAGCAGTAAGACCAGTGCTGGATATGAAGTAATTATCACACAAAGACTTACTCTCACCTCTAACCAGAAGATTCAGATTCTTGTCCTTTGTTTTCCCAAGAAGGATCATAGGAAGGAAAGAGTCTTCAGAACTGATTGTTTTACTGTCAAATAATAGTCATTAAGTTGGTGGTTGGTTCAAGAGTGAGTTATGGAAATTTCTGTAGTGCCCCTTGAGGGCTGTGGGTCAGGATAGCTTTAGGGAAGCCCTAAGTCATCTTTCTAGGCACCAATTCTGTGCCAGCACTGAGAATTATTCAGAAGCTTTCTGCCCCACTTTTCCCCCTTTCATGCTCAACATACTTAAGGAGATAAGCTTGCCCAGAGCCCACGGGGTCCTTAAAAAAATCTCTTCATTTTTAAGAACTAAAGTATCACTCACCACAGTCTCAAGGAAATAATTCTGCAAGTATAAAGTGGTTGGAGTGTAAAAACCAGTGCCACTAAGTCCTCTAGCTATAGAGCAAATTTTTCCATATAACTCAACAGTTTTTCCCATGAAGACTGACATTCTTCTCAATTGATAGTAGACAGACAGACTTAATGCTTCTCTTGAGTTTCTCCATTGACACATGTAAGTCCTTGGTCATATTTTCCAGGGATGGGTCATCCACCCCAAAGTCAGTCAGGTAGAGGTTTAAGGTCTCCTCTAGCTCCACCATATCCTTATCACTAATCAAACCCTCAAAAGGCACAGTGACTGTAGCTGATGCTCCAGCCTTCAGGGCCTCTAGGCAGATCTGTTTCAGATAATACTTCTTTTGGTCAGTAACAGCCTAGGTAACATTAAGAGGGTATTGTCTGAACATGTGGAGATTGTGGACTGAGAAGTTTCTCAGAAGGGTGGTCTTCAGGATTTGGAAATCGTAGGCAGACACATCAATGTTGGAGACTAAGACTTGAAGGTCACTCAATTGTTTTTTAGCAGGCATCTCACACAGTCATCACAGATCATTTTCAGGGTTGTATCCTTATGGAATGTCTTGGGTTTACACATCTCTAAATTATGTAAATCACTGGCCATTTCAGTTTGAATGAGGTAGAACTTCTTCCCCATTTTTCTAATTGCTGTAGCCAGTTGCACAACATTTAGTGTAACATGTCAATCAGGGACAATAGTAAACATGTCATACTCACTCAATTTCATTTTCTCCAGATAATTGTTGGAAAGATCTCTATACTAGGCAGGTCCCATAATGTCATATTGGGAAATATTGGATAGCTATATGGAGTTCACCTGAGGGTTTTTTCCCATACCCCAGTGGGAGTGACCCTTTCTTCCTCATGCCCCACCCCCTACAGGACATTGATGAAGCTGGACTTCCCTGACCCAGGCTCTCCAGTCACAGCAATGTTCACTCTGACATTCTCAGCGTCCCTCAATTCATTACTGATGGCAGAAACTGTTTCCTCATGGTCCTCCTCCTCCAGGTGTGATTCAGCAATCTTGAGAATTTCCTGAGAGAGGATACTGCTTTCCATGTTGATAACTTTAAAAAACTCAGTGATGGATGTGAAATCATCATGCTTTATATTAGAGGTTGTGGAAGAGGAGGACTGACTCATGACTGGAGCCCCCATGGCACAATTTTGCACTGAAGCTCAGAGTCCAAATGTAAAGACTCACAGCCCCACATTTGGGCATCAAATGATGAAGTTCTAGAATATACGTGAGATTCGGTGGGGTGAGGTCCAGAATGAATGACCAAGAACAAATTCTTGAGACATCTTTGGTGCAAAATGGTGGTTTATTAAAGCACAGGGGCAGGACCCGTGGGCAGGAAGAGCTGCTGCCCAGATCTTCTTTATATGAACATTGGGGTACATGTGCCCTTTTCACTACATCTGTATCTTTGGGGTAAATAGCTAGTAGGGCAATTGGTGGGTCATAGGGTAGTTCTATTTTTAACATCTTGAGGAATCTCCATACTGTTTTCCAGAGTGGTTGTACCAGCTTGCATTTCCACTGACAGTTTAAGAGGGTTCCCCTTTCTCCTCCACATCCTTGCCAACACTTGTTTTTTCCTGCCTTGTTAATTTTTGCCATTCTAACTGGTATAAGGTGGTATCTTATTGGGGTTTTGATTCTGAGGTTTCTAATAAAATATACTGTGGTAAACAAGAGGATGAAATTTTGTTAACAGATGAGTTGTTCCTTTATAGTGTACAGCTGATTCTATCAGAATTTACCTGAATGATCATATTTTCTATAGTAAAGTGAAGTGTCCCATAATGACAATGACAAAAAAAATGTTCACCCTAGGTCTTAGATATTTTGATTTAAAAAATGTAGTGACATGAGAGACTCTTAACTATGGTAAAGAAACTGAGGGTTTCTGGAGGGGTGATGTGTGTGTGGAGGTAACTGGGTGATGGACGTTAAGGAGAGCACGTGTAGTAATGAGAACTCAGTGTGATATGCAACTGAGGATTAGTGAACTCTACATTTAATACTTAGGATGTACTATATGTTGGCTAATTGAATTCAAATGTAGTGTCAGGTCATCTTCTTAATTTCTATGAAGATTTTAATAAAACTGCGTAAAGCATAAAACAAAAGTCAACTGATAATTTGTCCAAATAGAGACCTTAAATCATCTATCTGCATATTCTGCAGATATTGCAAATGTAAATTTTGTCAAATTTCATTCAGTAGGTAAACTTATCAAAGAAAATTAAAAGATCTTATCTGCAAAATATTCTGTACACTTTGTATATAACACAGCAGAAAGGGGCATGATTTGCTTACCTGGGATAGTGAAGCTTTCTTTATTTAAAATTTTGATCACTTTTCAGTTTTGTCAAAATGTGAGAAGCATTTGTGAGAGTTTACTTAATAGAAATGGAAGGAGATACTAATTTTTCAAATATTGGATTGCTATAAAATCACATTTTCAAAATGTGAAACAAGAAGAATGTTTTTCTCTAATTTGGAAATATATTAATGATAATAGTGAAGTAAAAGATTTCAGTAAAACAGAAATTTATGTATTTGTTCCAAAACTGATAATTTTTTAAAAAGAAACCACAGAGTGTGTGGAAAAAGATGAACTAGATGCACCTGAGTTGTTCCATTTTATGTGTAGATTATGACAAAAACTCATAGGGGAAAAAATTATGTGTTTTTTGAAATGAGACCACTTCAGAATAATAATAATAAAAAGAAAGTTACCAGGAAACAGAAAAGGCGGCCAAGTTAGAGAGGATTTTCTCAATCTCTTTATGAAAACTGTAACTTCTGGAATTCAGCATTGATTTGACACATTCAAATTACCTTTGTGCTTTAAAATCATTTTGTTAAGAAATAGGACTTTAACTTAGGATGACATCCCATGTACTTCAGAGTGTTCAAAAATGGTGGACATCCTCATAGATTTATAGATGCAAAGGTTATGATTGGCAAAAAGCTGGTTTTTTCAAAGCAAGCTTGTAGAGCCAAGGTGTATGGGAAACTAGAACACAATTCCTACAAGTTAACACACCTGCTATTGCCAATAAGTTAGTTCATGTTTTGTGGTTTTGTGCTCAGACATTTTGTTTAGAGCATATTTAGCTTGATGTCACTCTAGAATGACACCAGAATCAGTGTAATATGGGCAGAGTCAAATATGGGCAAGTCAAAGTGAATTTTAAGTTTAATTATATTTGGTTTCACCACTATATAAAAGAAGGATGTTCTGAAGGTTGCAGGCGATTTAGAGAAGTATTATTGGAAAGGGAAATAGAAAGAGTAAAATTATTATACAGTATTATGGGACAGAAAGAAACGTGCCATTGTTGTTATTAAATATACTTAATGTGGGGGCGCCTGGGTGGCTCAGTGGGTTAAAGCCGCTGCCTTCGGCTCGGGTCATGATCCCCGGGGTCTTGGGATCCAGCCCCGCATCGGGCTCTCTGCTCTGCGGACAGCTTGCTTCCTGCCTCTCTGCCTACTTGTGATCTCTGTCTATCAAATAAATAAATAAAATCTTTAAAAATATATATATACTTAATGTTTAATTATATGTTTAAATTTATTTATGTTTAATTAGTATTTTTGTATTTGTTTCCCTTTTAAAATGTCTTATCATTATGCATCTTAAATATAGCCTAAAATTTAATAGGAATATAAAGGGTAAAAATAATTGCTTTGTTAGAGGACAAAAAGAAACCTTATTAAAATATTGTTAAATTTTATTACACATATTATTTAACTAATAACACTATAGTGGTATATAAATATTTATATATAAAATATAGTATATAATATAATTATTACTATTTGACAGCTAACTAATTCTATTGTTTTGTTTAAACAATAGCATTTTTTAATAAGAAATGAATAATACATAATACAAATAAATGCCTAGCTTCATGTTTTTATGTTAAAGTAGTAATACATGTATGTAATTCCTTATCACATACATATTACTATGTTTTTGGTGTAGTGTAGCTGGTTCTGGGTTGTCTCTCTAAAAATTTGGTCAGTATATTAGTAAATGTTGTTGACATAATTAGCTATTTGTGAGAAAATAAAATCAAACTTTTTTCTAGCTCCTCCCAAAATAATTTCCATTTGAAGTAAATAGTTCAAAATAAAATAGTAATAGCCCTGTAAGAAAAACTAGGGGAGAATATGCAATACGTGTAAAGAAAGACTTTTTAACTAACATATGAAATCCAGAAAATGTATATGCAAAGCAAATATTTTTTTACATGAAACAATGTAAAGTACATTTGTATGGCAAGAGATATATGTACAAAGTGAAGACCAATAGATTTACAAAAAAAAAAAGTTGGCACACAGGAGTTAATATTTATAAATATACAGGTGTTCCTCTAACTAAGCAACCTCTATTAGAATAGAGGATGCAAAAGAAAAATAGATAAAGCATCTGAAGAAGAAATTCTAAGTAGAACAGCGATATCCAACAAGCATATGCAAAACGCCCAAACTCATTAGTGTTTAGGAGAATACAAAATAAAATAACAATAGGCTACTACTTTATATCTATTGCTCTGAAAACATGTGACATATTTTGCTGACAGAGATACATTGAAAAGTGTATTCTTATACATAACTGGTGGAAATGAGAAAATGTCATGGCCTATTTCAAAAGTAACATCTGCTCAAATTGAAAAAATATAGATGACTTTGGCCCAGGAATTTCATTCCCAGGAATGTATCCAAGAGAAATAAAAATTTTAGATTAACGTACAAGGGTTCTCCATGTATATTATTTATTGTGGCACCAAATTAAAAAAAAAAGTAGTAATGGTCATTAATCATAGAAGGATGATGCATTTCTGCCATGAAACCCTATGGAAACATTAAGAGGAATCTATTAAAGAAATCCAAGTTATCATGGAAGGATTTCTTTATTTTTTTTAAAGATTTTATTTATTTATTTAGAGAGGGAACTACTGAGCCTCTCAGCCTCAGTCTGAGCATGTAAGTCGAAAATTAATAAGAGGTCCTGCTCCAAAGTTGAGTATTCAGTAAACTAATAACATACAAAGTGCTTAGAAAAGGGTGTGGCATGTGGTAAGTTGTATAGAGAGAGCAAGAGTGCGCAGGGGGAGGGGCAGCAGCAGAGGGAAAGAGAGAATCTCAAGTAGACTCTGTGCTGAGCACAGAGTCTAACAAGGGGCTCAATCTCATGATCCTGAGATCATGACTTGAGACAAAATCAAAAGTTGGTCACCCAGCTGACTGAGCCACTCAGGCGCCCCTCATGGAAGGATGTCTATGATATACTTGCAGAATGAAAAAGAGCAAGGTGCAGAAATTATTTATAATGCAATCTCATTTTAAAAATCAACAATGACCCCCAAATTATATAACTATGTGGGACAATGTATAGACATACTATATTAATAGAAGTATTTAGAGAAAAATATGGAGTAATACAACATATCTTGTTGTTTATCTGTCAAGGTTGAAAAAATTATGGGTGGAGGTAGAGGAGAAGAGAAGAATTGGAGAAAGTCAAGTTGAAAAGTAAAAGGAAACCTAATGTTCTAAAAATGACATGTGTTGTTACATTCATACTTTTATGAAAATTACATACATGTATAAATATGTAATTTAAAACGTTTTTTTTTAAGTCAAGTTTACTGAGATCTAACTTGCATATAGTCAAGCTTACCATTTTTAACTTACATATGGGTCTAACTTACATCTAACTTACATATAGTCAAGTTTACCATTTTTAGGTATCCAGTAAAAAATACGGAATAAAAAAACCTGAATTTTTTTATGTTTAGAATTTTTTTTTAAAGATTTTTTATTTATTTATTTGAGAGAGAGAGAGAGAGAGAGAGAGCATGAGAGGGGAGAAGGTCAGAGGGAGAAGCAGACTCCCCATGGAGCTGGGAGCCCGATGTGGGACTCGATCCTGGGACTCCAGGAGCATGACCTGAGCCAAAGGCAGTCGCTTAACCAACTGAGCCACCCAGGCGCCCCATGTTTAGAATTTTTAAATGGCATCATTAACATATATAGTAAAATAGTAGATTTTGAAACGTATGATGATTTATACATTTTTAAGTACTAGGGTACTCATAAATACATACTCCAGTCGCTCTGCTTTAATAACTGATTTATTTCTATTCATGAAGGGGGAGCCATCAACATACACTTAACTTTAAACAATATGTTGCTAAAAGATCAGAACTATATGTTGATACAAAATGATAAAGGCAGAGGTTTGGAAGAAATCCAACATGCATTTGCTAGAATTGCTAGGTCTTGCCAACTATATGTCTCCACTTTCCTTCCCAAACCATGCTCTTAACTGGTATGTGTGTACGTGTTCTGAAAGTACATTAGGTAGACAATTTACTTTTGAAACTACATTGTAAAATAAAATAAATCCTAAAATGTGCATCCCAACTTTCATAAGAAGTCAACTTTATCTCCAATTGGGTTCATTTTTTTTGTGCTTCAGCTCTAATTTCTGGTGCTTGTAGTTTCTTAAATGGCTTATATGCTTTCTTGCTCTTGGTTCATTCACACTCATTTTCTTTTGCTGGGAATGTTTTCCTTTCCACTCTTTTCTTTCAGTCTTACTCTGTCCTCACTGCTTTAACTTGTACTAATCCTTTCCAAATTGAGATTGATTTAGATGTCACTTATTCCTGGAAGTTTTTGACTTCCAGGCTTAGGTTGGTGTCCCTCCTATATGACCTCATTACACCTTGTATGTATTCCTGTAACAGTCCTTTAGCACACTGGATTATAATTGCCTCTTCATTTTGCTCAAGCCCATGCAACTGGAAACTCCTGGTAGGCTGGGACTGTATCCTCACCCAAGTCCCATTGCCTCCCCTATTCCTAGCCTAGGCATATTATCAGGAGCAGGCACCTGATACATACTTCTTATTTATGTAAAATTGCTTCATTTCCTTTCTTTTGGTCACTAAGACCACCATATTTTGAACTCCCTATTCATTCAACAATTACTATATTCCAATTCTCCAACATTGATGAGAAGGACCAAATAAGGACAGAAAGTTGTCACAGCTCAAAATTTCTGCCATATACAAATAGATCATAGTGTTCTCTCAAGATAAAGGTGTATAAGTAATGTAACATTATTACATTACACCATCTTCTGTGAAGTGTATAACTCCAGATTCATCAAGTATAGGTATGACTCAGACATCACTGTTCAATAGAATGTTTTGAAATATTGGCAGTATTCTACATCCATATTGTCCAATATGGTAGTCACACTAGCCACATATGGCCACTGAACACTTGAATTGTGGCTAATGTGACTAAGAAACTGAATTTTAAATTTTATTTAATTTTAATCCACTTACATGTAAATAACCATATGGCTGTTGTCTATAATAATAACACCAGTAATTAGAAGGTATTTGCTTCTATGAAGGAGTATGACTTTGCATTCTCCTAGAATCACTAGGGAAACAGTCGTTTCCGGCATTTAACCACAGACGGCCTCAGATTTCTGAGGCTCTTTCATATGTATATATTATGATTCCCAATTTCATCAAAATCACCTTGAGGGCAGAGAATTTTTTTCTAGACTCACTGTACAGACAATACTTAACTGAATTAGTTGCTTCAAGAAGAAATATTTATTTGAGAGTTAAGGAAAAAATTTAGCACTTGGCTATTGCTTAATACTAAAAAGTCCTGTGTAATGTCACAATCCTCCCTAAAAACAAAATGGGAAGATTTTCTTATAAAATGAAGTGGAAAATGAGTAAACTAACTCTTAGATTAAGACTTGGTGCTGGTGATATCATTCACTGCTCATGGCAGATTTTAAATTACTAAATTCAGCATTTTCACATTATTTCTTTGTCATGTTGTAGAAACATGATGACATTTCAAGATGATGGTAGTTCACAGTCTATTACACATTACAGAAGAGCATTAAAAAGGAATTTATATGGTGATCAGTTGTCACAACTCGGTATCACACCAACCTCTTGGGCCAGCAGTGAGAAAAATAAAGCTGTAGTATAACAGGCTTATTCTTAATCATTTGG
Source organism: Taxidea taxus jeffersonii (assembly GCA_003697995.1). Taxonomy (NCBI): domain Eukaryota; kingdom Metazoa; phylum Chordata; class Mammalia; order Carnivora; family Mustelidae; genus Taxidea; species Taxidea taxus. The sequence continues at coordinate 141,971 of RCUC01139737.1, forward strand.
TTACCCAAAAAAGAATAGAGTTGTTTTTTTTTTTTAAGAGAAGCCAGAGAGTTAGTTTTTTCATCAATTTGGATCAAACTTTATGAAGTGGCTTGATGAAAAAATTATCACCATAAAGATTTACAGAGAGACAAACAAAGAAAGAGCACAAATTTTGGTCAAAAATGAAACAGAATCCCAGTGAGCATTTTATAAGAAATACTTTTGAAGTTTCACTGAAGCTTCAAAAATACAGCCAAAACTCATGTTTTGGTTGGTTTAATCTTGTACAGATTCAATTACTATTCTTTCTTGTAGATGAATTTTTGGAAACTACCAGCATGTAAAAACAATTCAGCACTGGGATCGGTGTTACAGGGATGCCTTAGCTAAAAATGGTCCTCAGTTTTTGGAGCAGTTCCCAATTTATGAAAAAGGTAAAGAAGGAGGAAAGGAAATAAGCTTAAGGAATAGGAATGAAGAAAAAGGCATGAGAATGGGATATGTTCTAGGACACCCACATTTCTATGGTATGATAGTATGATGATAGAATGATATGCATGTGTGGGGGGGTGCTGAGTCAAGAACTTCTTAGAATAGGTATATTCTCTGTCTTTAATTCTTACAATCTGGCAGTGCTAGATTTAATCCAAATTATTTAATCCTATCCAAACCAAAATCATGCTATATTTAACCCAAATCCAATCCAAATACCATAGTACAAACACCTCTAACATTTTTATTGACATAAAATTTACATATCATGAAAAACACAAATCTTAAATGGCTAATTGAGTAAGTTTTGATTAAAGTACACTTGTGAATCCACCATCCCAATTAAGATATAGAACATTTCCATCACCCTAGGAATTTTCCTTGCCCTCTTTAAATAAAAAAAAAAGTAAAGATTTTTTCTTTTATTTAAATTTAATTTAATTTATTTTTCAGTGTTCCAAGAGTCATTGTTTATGCACCACACCCAGTACTCCATGCAATATGTGCCCTCCTTAATACCCACCACCAGGCTCACCCAACCCCCAAATCCCATCCCTTCCAAAACCCTCAGTTTGTTTCTCAGAGTCCACAGTCTTTCATGGTTCATCTCCCCCTCTGATTTCCCCCAACTCACTTCTCTTCTCCATCTTCCAATGTCCTCTGTGTTATTCACTTATGCTCCACAAGTAAGTGAAACCATATGGTTTTAAAGATTTATTTATTTATTTAGAGAGAGAGAGAGAATACACACAAATGGTGGTGGGGAGAGGCAGGGAGAGAGAAGAGAGAGAGAAAACCCTCAAGCAGACTCCTTGCTGAGTGCCGAGTCTGACTTGGGGCTCCATCCCAGGATCCTGAGATCATGACCTGAGCTAAAATCAAGAGCTAGCTGGTGAATCCAACTGAGTCTCCCAGGTGCCCCTTCCTTGCCCTCTTCCAGTCAAACTTCACCACTGTTTAGATTTGTATCATCATAATAGATTAGCTTTGCCAGTTCTTGAAATTCATACAAATAAAACCAAAGAGTTGTACTCTTCTGTCTTTGGCTTCTTTCAACAATACAGTGCTTTTGAGATATATCCATAATTGTTTGTGATACATAGTTCTTTCATTGATTATTTCTTGTAATATTGTGGCCTGAATAGATCATAATTTGTTTTCCTCTTCCCCTGTTGTTGGATATTTGGATTGCTTCCTGCTTGGAGCTATTACAATAAAGCTGCTGTAAACATGATTGTATGTCTTTTATGGATGACAGTTTTCATCTCCCCTGGGTAAATACCTACGATTGGAACTGCTGGGTGATAACTGACTCTCTCAGCTTGACTTTTTTCACTCAGCATAATCTCCTCTAGTCCCATCCATGTTGATACAAAAGTTGGGTATTCATCCTTTCTGATGGAGGCATAATACTCCATTGTATATATGGACCATATCTTCTTTATCCATTCATCCCATGAAGGGCATCTTGTCTCTTTTCACAGTTTGGTGACTGTGGCCATTGGTGCTATGAACACTGGGGTACAGATGGCCCTTCTTTTCACTACATCTGTATCTTTGGGGTAAATACCCAGTAGTGCAATTGCAGGGTCATAGGGAAGCTCTATTTTTAATTTCTTTTTTTTAATAAATAAATCTTTTTTAAAAAAAGGTTTTATTCATTTATTTGACAGAGAGAGATCACAAGTAGGCAGAGAGGCAGGCAGAGAGAGAGGAGGAAGCAGGCTTCCTGCTGAGCAGAGAGCCCAATGTGGGGCTTGATCCCAGGACCCTGGGTTCATGACCTGAGTCAAAGGCAGAGGCTTAACCCACTGAGCCACCCAGGCATCCCTCTATTTTTAATTTCTTAAGGAATCTCCACACTGTTTTCCAAAGTGGCTGCACCAACTAGCATTCCCACCAACAGTGTAAGAGGGTTTCCCGTTCTCCACATCCTCTCCAAAACTTGTTCACTGTCTTGTTAATTTTGGCCATTCTAACTGGTGTAAGGTGGTACCTCAATGCGGTTTTGATTTAAATCTCTCTGGTGGCTAATGATGATGAACATTTTTTCATGTGTCTATTAGCCATTTGTATGTCTTCTTTGGAGAAGTGTCTCTTCACATCTTCTGCCCATTTTATGACATGATTATCTGTTTTGTGTGTGTTGAGTTTGAGGAGTTCTTTATAGATCTTGAAAATCAGCCCTTTGTCTGTAGTGTTATTTGCAAATATCTTCTCCCATTCCGTGGGTTGCCTCTTTGTTTATATGTAGATTTTGTGATTCTTCTTTCTGTGGCTCTCTTCTCTCTGGGATTCCCTCTTAATTTTCAGATATCTTGGCAGCCCTGAATTCCATTTTATGACACGGCAAGCCTATAAAACTGAAACTTTTTTCTTGAATTTTAGCTGCCCTGGAAATATGCTCAGGGAGAAAGCCTTATAAGTGTGAATTTCTTTTTGTTCAGTTGCCTTCTTTCAAAGGTCATATCCTTTACAGTTTCTGTCGGCTTTTGTGAGAGGGTTAGTCTGATACAAGATACTCGGCTAATACTGGAATTAGAGTTTAACTTTCTTTTTTATGTCGATAATCACATTGTTTCCCAGCAGACTGATGGAAGCAAATAGAAGCCATAGTTTTAGGATTATTTTATCACAATCTTAAGTAGAAGTGAAATTTACTTAGGAGAAAATTACATGGAGTTTCAATGATGATAAAATTAGTTTCATGAGACTTATGTAATCATCTAAAAGCTTTTTTCACTTAAAGAAATGCCTGCAATTTACTTGTAATCTATTTACCTGAAGTACACCTGATGTGACTGGTCTAACTCTACATTTTAGGTGAAACACTTTTAACTGCTTCTTACTCATACACGTGCCCATTAGTGACACAACTTAAATTTTTTTTTTTCTTTTCCAGATCTATTTCTGTTGAGTTCTCTTGTGGAAGAGATGCTGAACTCTTAAACAGAATGATGCAGGCAATTCACTTTCAATCCAATCCAATAACATTTGCCGAACATGGACTGTATAACAACAGTTTATAAGGTGGTAGATCAGAAGTGGAAAAAAAAATAGTATCATGAAAATCCTGTAATTAAATTGGGAATAACATTTTGTAGCAATGTTTAACCCAGTATGATTTTTATAGTCAAAATATATATGTAGTCATTGAGAAATGAAAATGATCAGAAAGGGTTAGAGTTATTTAGTGAAAGATTAGAGTGAGAGTCTTGTTCTATACCTTTAGGAAATATAAATAAAAAAAAGACAAAATATATACTCATTGTGAAGCTACATTTCATCGAGTTTTTGCTGCATCTCTTCTCTAAACACACATATATACACGCAAACACACAAGTCTGCATTATTTTGTCTGAATAAGACATAAACAAAACCAGGGAACTATTAAAGAAGATACAGAAGACAGAAGCTAGATTTAGCTTGTTATCTAGAGGTACATAATATTACCCTGCCTTCAAGGAGAATGCATTTTAGTAGAAACAGCAAAGATGTTTAAAGTCTATATTAAAATGCAAATGTAAACAATAATTATAATTATGCCCATACAAGAAAATGTGCTTATGATTAGGTTAGATCATTGAAAATAAGCAAGAGTAATCAGGAGAAATTTGGTTGAAAAGAAGCAACAGAGTAGCAACTTAAAAGAGAGAAAGGTGATTATTTATTGTTGTCTCAATAAGAAACTAATTATAAACCTCTTAGAGACAGCAATTTAAGAAAAATATCCCTCTGTGCTTAGCAGAGCAAAATAAACATTAAAAAGTTTGAATTAGGGAGGAAGGATGAAAAAGAACAAGTGCATGAGGGAAAGAGAGAGAGAATGAGAGATGGCAGCTGGTAGGGATTAAATAATTTCATAAAGTTGTGGAATAATGTAGAGTGGAAGCTATAACAATAAGTAATATTGTTTGGAATCTAAGAAAATACAGTCTAGAGTGAGACCACTTGGCAGGAAATGTGAAACCTGACATTCCTTTCATTGGACTCTGGTAACTTTCATGAGATTCAGTTTCCACAGAGTTGATGATAATCCTTAAGTCAGATAGTCGTCAGGTAGGTCATACAAGAGAATGTACATAGCACATAATAATTAATCATCTCTTCACAGTTAACCACTCATGATTTTTAGTCTTTTCTATCAGTATTAGTAAGGAATAGGCTTCAGTCCATTAGTCTGGGCTAACTACTAAAAGCTTCCAATGAAATAGGGTTTTTTTGTTTGCTTGTTTTGCTTTGTTTTGTTTTTTAAATCCAGGGATTTCTCTCTTTGAAGGGAAAATAGGCAAAAAAATATTGTAATGCAGGAGATGGAAATTTAGGTTCAAAGCACAGAATATAACAAGACCTAAGTGACTAAAATATGGTTGTAAAGAATAAGTACCTATGCAAGGACTTTCACTGAGGCAGAAAGACATATTTGGTTTCAAAACAGTGGAAGAAGCGGCCAAACCTACAAGGTAAGAAATCTGGAAGCCAAAAGAGAATAGACAATGAAGAGTGTCTTGGGATTGCTGGGTTGTATGACAGATTTACTGGAGTGATTGCTTTCATAAGGATGATGAACAATGAATATGGCTGTGAGGGAATTACAGGAAGTTCCTTCCTAGGAAAGAGAAATCATAAGCGAGCAAGTGAGCATTAAAATTCATTCTATGGGTGAGTCAGGCAAAACAATCTTATACTTAAGCTTAAAATATATCGACTCCTAATGCTTCCTTGGAGAAGCTAGTGAGTTTCTTGCATCCTGTTTCCCTATCAACAAGATCAGAAAACATTCATCATGATGTTTTAGAGTTGTAGATTTTCAAGATGGAAACACACAGAAACCACAAATAGAAATATGTTTACTTCAAGTGACAGCTGATCAGGGATACATAAATTAGTTTCTATAACATAAGAATAGGTTCAATAAAGTAGATGACTATTTCATTTGTTTAAAAAAACAGTCGACTTTGGGAGGCCTTATATGCCTATTCTTTTTTGTTGTTTAATTAAATGAAGCTAAGAAACCTATGTTTACCTAAACGAGATGAGCATATCTTTTTGAAACATATTTTCACTTTAGATTACTACCGTAAACATGTATATTTCTGTATAATAATACATCTGTTCACTGTCTACTAATAATCTTTTATTATTTTCTGCATGGCCATGAGCAATATATTTCATATCAAATTATATACTTAAACAGTGAACCAAAATGCTAAATATCAAACCAAGCACATTAAATACTGAGATATATATATATATATATTTTGAAATAATACAAAACATTTATTTTCTATATCAGACAAGAACACAGCTAAGTAATCCAAGTCTACTGCAGCATTATAAAAATCATCCCTTCACCACAGTGTAAGATTTAAATGCATCTGCACAAGGGTGCACACTATATAAAAGGAATAAGGTTGCTGCTGCCCTGCCAAGCACTTCCAGTCCCTACCCAGGTCTGACTGCAATACTGGTGGTCCCAATGGTTTTATCAAAATAAATTGTGTTTAAAAAATAAAGCACTTAAAAAGACAAGTCAAATGCCTCAGAAACCATATCTCCAACTCCAACTTCATCTATTTTAATGTATTATTTGCCTCCCACTAATAAACCTTTATTTCACTCGCTATAACTGAGCAATAAATCTTCCTTGAAAGATCTTCCTTGCCCAATTAATCCAAAGGAAAAAAACTGAAATGATTAGTAAAGAAATATGTAGGGACTAACACACCCTTTTAATATGTTTTTAAGTATTTCTAAGGTTTAAAAAGTGTTTAAAGCTTGTAGTTCCTAGTAGGAAAACATTACCTGAATGAATACCCTAATGGAAAACAATTGTAGAATGTTTCAGTTGCATGGGGAGCAGATGAGTAGGAATTCTCTTCACAGCACCCCAGCTTTCTTCATGAGAAGGTCAGAGGTACACTGGTTTGTATTATTGCGACATCCGTTAGGTGATCGAAGTTGCTTTTCCTTCAGCAAGGGCTTTATTTGTCAGAAGGGCATTATGCTTGATCTCCAAATTTGGCTGACAATTTACTGATGAGTTTCATAACCTTTGGGTTGCTTTGATATTTTGACATATTTGCTGGTTCTGGGCCACATTCTGGAAGGCCACCATAACTTCTGGATCCTGCATGGCTGCAAGAACTTCTAGATCACTAAGAATTTCTTTGAGCCCAGGCATTCCCGCCATTCCGGGCATCCCACCTGCCATTCCAGGCATTCCTCCAGGAAAATTACCAGGCATTCCCCCAGGAAAGCCACCTGGGAAAGAGCCATACTGAGCTCCTGATTGTCGTCTGGCTTCTTCCTCCCTCTGGGCTCTCTCATGTTCTTCCCGAGCCTTCTTAACCCTTTCTATTCTTTCTTTGATCTCTCACTCTTCACGTTTTCACTCATACTTTCTCCGATGTTTAAGCAATTTTCTGGGCCCTCGGTTGAACTTCTTTCAGCATTGTACTAGTGTCTTCATCATAATCCAGTTTACAAGCAAGGGCAAAATCATGTGCTGCTTCTTCCCAATGGCCCAGAAGTCTATGTGCTTTCCCACGCCACTTGTAAGGCTGAGCTGAATCAGGATTTATTTCAATAGCTCTGTCACAGTCTTGAATGGCAGCATTTGGCTTCTGTAATTTGATGAAGACACTGCCTCTCTTGGCATACAGAATGGCCAAGCGAGGATTTAGTTTGATGGCATCTGTGAACAAGTCAATGGCTTTCTGTAGTTCACCATCATTTAGGGCATCAATGGCAACCACTTTTTTATCATTTGTCTGATCCATCATTTCCTCGGTTATCTCTACATTTTCATCTCCCATTTCTTGAGGGGCATCAGTATTTGGTTCAATCACACCTTCATTGTCAATTTCTAGATCACTTTCCTCACTTGATGGTTCATCTGTCTTATGTTTTCCTCCGCCTTCTTACTATTTGGTTTTTCTTCCTTGATACTGTCTTCTGATTTACTTGTATGAGTGGCAGGTGGTATTTTACTCCCCATGCTCTCCACCCACTCCCGCAGGAAACACATTTGTGCAGAATTTGTGCATTTGTGTGCAGAATGCTCGGGCCCTGCTTACACATTTTCACGAAGGCCCGAAGCTCGCTCACTTTGCGGGGGTCCATGGTCCAGAGGCAGTGGCAGGCGGCAGGCGCAGCTGGGGTTGCGACCCGATTCCAGGCGCGTGTACTAGCTCAGCGTGACCGTTTGGAAGGCGAGACAGATATATATATATATATATATATATATATATATATATATATATATATATATAAAGATTTTATTTTATTTATTTGACAGACAGAGATCACAGTAGGCAGAGAGGAAGGCAGAGAGAGAGAGGGAGAAGCAGGCTCCCTGCTGCGCAGAGAGCCCGATATGGGGCTCGATCCCAGGACCCTGAAATCATGACCCAAGCCGAAGGCAGAGGCTTTAACCCACTGAGCCACCCAGGCGCCCCGAGACAGATATATTTTTAAACTAAATACTAAACTAAACTAAATA